>JANTPZ010114439.1:0-11112 GCA_025593235.1 Vachellia pachyceras
GTATGTTTACTTCCAGGGTACAAAGGTGTCTCTGCATCACTCCGCATGCTTTCATATACAGGCGCTTGGGCAAAAGATTCTACCTCAACATTGTGAATCATTCTTTCCATTCTATCTTCATCTACTGCATCCACAGAATCTCTTTCACGGGCTGCATATGCACTTAGTTTTTCCCCATGCCATATCCACTTTGTGCACTGGAGACTTATTCCCTCACAAATTAGGTGATCTCTTATGTCATCAATATTTTGCCTAATCCCATTCATACCTTGACACAAGGACAAAAATACATCCCATTTTTGTTAGTCGCATTTCTTTTAGCAAAGTCAATAAACTCTTCCACACCATTCTCATATTCATCACTAGCTCTTAGCGCATTCATCCAAGTACGATCCATTTATTAAACCTTAATCCAAATCAGAAAAGTGGGTTTATGGATGAATAATTGGATATTATCGAAACTCGTATAATTTTGAAATGTAAAAAATTTAATAAAACAAATCATAAAAAATTAATAAAACTTTAATAAAATAAATCATAAAAATTTTAAAACACTAGCTTTTTTATTTGTATTATGTTAAAACTATTTAAAATTATTAATGTGTCCTTCTAATCTAATTGTTTACTCTCTCTCTCTCTAATTAAGTATACAAAAAATAACCCCTTTTTTGGTATTGTCTATGAGCATAAAAATTTCCACACTAACTAGCACACATATATAAGACATTTATCAAATCCACCTATGCTAACCCGGTTTCCTTTCCCATCTTGGCCGCTGGAATTTTTTTTTGAAAAATTTATTTTTCTAGCGATTTCAATAGCGTAAAAACGGCAATTCCCAAACAGAAAACTTCCAGAAAATCCCTTTTTTTATCCTCAACCACATGAATCCAAGTATATAAAATACATACAACCAATAATCACAAAATTATACACATATACGCACGAAAAGTCGAAAGGCTTGCTTTTTCTGGTGATATTCGTTTCAAGATAAGCACAGATTCAAACTTAAGCTCACAACTAGATCCATATAGCTATGTACACACGCGGAAACACAACAAGACGCACGAAAACATTCAGATTCATACTTAAAAGGAGACATGTATGTATAATGAAATGGTAAAATAGGGAAGAATGGAACCTGTAAGCGAACTAGAAAGGCAAGAAAGACGAGCAGAGAGCCTAGGCAACGGCGCTTCACGACGGCAGAGAGGAGACGCCGTCAGCTTCACAACGGCAGAGAGCAGCGACGGGAGCTGCTGGCGTGATGCGATCGCTAGTGCAAGGGAGCAGGCGACGGGAGGTGGCGGGGTGCGAAGGAGGTGGCATGACAGGGGGCAAAGGGCGACGTGCGAAGGAGCGAGCCTGGTGGGTGGTGGTGCGGCTGGTATGAAGAAAGGAAGGACGAGACAGAATGGGGGGTGGGGCGCGACTGGGTCCCTAAATATTTAAGGGCACCCCCTATGGCGCCCTTTTCCAAATAAAGGGCGCCCCTACGGCACCCTTAAATAATTAGGGCGCCATAAGGCGCTCCTACGATGCCTTTAAATAATCAGTGGTGCCCTTTTCCTAATAAAGGGCGTCATAGGGCGCTCCTATAACGCCCTTTTCCATTGGCGCCACTTGATGACCTATGACGCCATATTTACTGAATAGGGCACCTAAAGGTCCCTTAATTTTCCTGCCTTCCCTTTTTTAGAAAAAGGATTCAAATTTCAGTAGTAAAAAATATACTCTGTGGTAGTGATATTTTTATCTCTATTTCTTTGTGAACGCATAGAATTTTCAAAGAATGAGGGTGCGTTGTTCCCTTCAATTAAGGTGCAAAATTAAGTGGCAGTCATTTTCATCTTAATTATAATGTCTCTCAAAGTCGAAAAGTAATGGGAAAGACTGTAAAAATGTCTCATGACTTCCTAAAGCTTTGATTTATACTAAAGACTATCAATAATCTGATTTCTTAATTAGATCACACTATAAACCTTTGAATCATACTCCCTTTAAAGATCTTTTATCTAAGCCCTTGGAAGTTACAGAACCAATTTGCTTTCACCCATAAGGAAAAGTAAATTGTACTTTTCAAACAAAAATAAAAGGAAAAGTGAATAATGTTGACATTGTTGTCAGGAGACACACATGGACATCACCACAGAAAAATTTATTTTGAAAATTTTATCCTTCAAATTTCTGATTAATTTATTTATGAAATCCCATGATTGAAGGCTTAATCAAGGTGAAATATTTGTCTATGTATAAGTTCCGAGGTAATTGACAAGTTTTGCTTTAAAAATCTTCCCAAAGGAAAAATGTTTGCTTTAGGAAAAAATCGAGCCTTTGGTAATTTAATTTGTTAAAATTTTAGATTCATCTAATAAATACATAATTTAATAAAATGTGAAAGAAAAATATATTTCAATATGGATTTCAAATAATATTAATCAATACTCAAGGTTTCCGATATAGTTATAAATTTATAATATGTCCCATTAAGTCATTAGATTATGAACAATTAATTGATAAAGCTTCTTGAAGAATGTGTATGTTCTTTTTATATGGCTATCTCATTAATAGGGGGTACCTCTCCTCATGATGCTTTCTTTTTTCCTTTCCTTTTGACGAATCAGTTGGTGTCAGATGCCTTTTTTAGATCTTATTATTAGTTATCTGAATAACCAACTGGTCTAATTCGTGAGCGTGTTGGCCCACAGTGTAAATCATCTCAATATCTACAAGTAATACTCACAGTTGCATATCTAAGGCTTGAACACAAGTTCACTGGTTATTAACGTTGAGCGACCTCTTACTGAGCGGTAATAATACATTGACACATACATACACTTGAATTAAATTGGTACTGTAACACCCTTTCAACTTAAATTAACGCGGGTTTACAAGTATATGTTTTCTTTTGTGTGTGTATTTACATGCATGTGAAGAATATATCGAAGGCGAAAGCATAAAAACAGTACATGGAAAACAAAATTTATATATATATATATATATAATATCCCTTCACCGGATGCAGAGTGTTTCATATGGAAGATATGTGGGTGTAATAACCAGATCTCTTAGAAAAAATATAAGGCTAAACTTGTAAGTTAAGATACGTTAAATTTAAGATAAGGGCCATATAAAATAGTAGAAATCCAAAAGATATTTTTTGTACCTACCACCTTGAACAATGGTAAAAAGTGTAATTTTCAAGAAGTTAAGGCGACCAAGGGCAATTCGATAAATTTTGCCAGAATATCAAAAAATTGCCCCAGAAATATAGAAATGTGGAGACTAATTTCATGAACTATATTTGAGGTAGAATTGAGGTTGAAGTAGTAGAAATCAACTCAATGAATTTTCAGTATTTATTTAATATTTAGCTAATTAAGGGATTATTAGCCAAATATAATTATTAAAATACTAAGAGCCCTCAAATATTTATTCAAAGATAGGAGAAAATTATGTTAATATTTCCATGAATTTATAAAATTGGTTTCAGGTGTTTATGAGAAACAATTTAGCTAAACGGAAATATAAGTATAGTAAACCCTTCGGTTTACGTTGAAAATGGCCTAAAGCACACTTCTAGAAAGTTTTTAAGCTCAAGAAAAATTAGGAAATGATCTCCAAATAAATGTGAAATTTTAGTGATCCCACACTTATAAGGTAATTAGATGTTTCCTAAAAATATTTCTAGAAGAATAGTTCCTTATTGAAGAGAACAAGAGGATTAATGATGCATACTAGGAATTCCTATATATAGGTGTTCACAAGGAAAATGTAAATATCAGATTAATGATTAAAAATATACTTTATAAATTTAAAAAAGATAAACTAAAACTAAAAGGGATAAACTAAAACTTGATGTAAATTTAAAGAAATAAATATTTATATTAGCCTAAATTTCAATATTAATTTTAAATTATTTTTTATTCAAAATTAGTCGCAAGCCCTATATATTTCTCTTTTAGATATAGCTTATCTAATTTCCTTGCTCACAGTTCATAAAATATAATTGTTGATTCTGAGCAAAAAATTATTAAATTTTATAAGATATTGTTCTTTATTAAATTATATTATTTTTATATGATTAGCTTGACATGCGTATTGACCCTGATGTAACCCACTGAATTACTCTTGACCCATTGTCTTGATAAATTCAGATTCCGGTTTGGGTTTAATTACCCTAGTTATACGCCTCCCACCCTAAAATGGAATTAATCTTTATTGTGGATGAAGGATAACAGGTAAATATTTCTGGTTCCACAAAAAAGTTAATTCATAATATTGTTTTTCATAATTCATATTAATCAACTTTATCTCCCACTATAAATTTAACTAATAAAGATTTTTTGTCTGTTATAAAAATAAAATATATTGCACTAAACATAAAATTACCCTTTACACTAAAACAATACTTGCTTAGGTCAAGTTCCTCAATTATTTTAATTTTTTATCTACCTTCAAATTCTCGATATTTAAGATATATATTAAGATGAATGAATATCTATTATAATATTCATGGAAAATATATATTATAAAATTTAAGATAGGTCACACTATTTTAAAATTACCTTTTTATTCTAAATTCTGCACAACTTGCAAGAAAATTCTTTCTGTAGAAAGGATCCAACTTCCCAGTGTTCACTGCAAATCCCATTGAAGCAACCTAGACAAATTTAGGTAATTTCCCATTTGCCATGAAATTAATTTCAAAAGTAGTAGCAAAGACGGTAAAAATGTCTCATGACTTCCAAAGCTTTATTTTCTAATCGTCCACTAACATTTTTTTATTATTTTCTCTTTTTAAGGTCCTCTCCGAAGATTGATATTTCTCAAATTCAGATACTTAATTATTTTGAATTATTTCAGAACTAATTATTTATATATAAGCTTAATTATATTTATGTCAAAATTCAGTTTGGATATTTAAAAAAGTATATTTTTATTCATTTTATCTTAACATCGTTAATTTCATTTAATGGAAAATGCTGACTCAACAAATTTAATTGATGGTTTTGCAGTTAAGTGATGATAAATTATAATTAAATTTTAAAATATCAAAATTATTATATTTAATAATTATAATTTAAGCATATTTTATCATTAATTAATTGCATAATCATTGTTTAAATTTACTGAGCAAATACATTCTGTTAAAAGAAGCTAATTATTATTTGAACAATTAAAAGTATACTTTTTAAATTTAAGATAGAAGGACTAAAAGTAAACTTTTTAAATTTAAGGGATTAAAATGTACCTTAATGTACATTTAGAAGATTAAACGTATATTTTGACTTTTATATATAGATACTCTTCAATTTTTGTTCGGCAAATTCCAAAAATTTCATTTCAAATATCTCTCTTAACCAAGCCAAGCTAATTATTATTTGAACAATTAATACTCTGATTTCTTTTGACGACTAGAAACCTCTGGATTATACTCCCTATAAAATTTCAAAACCAAGTCCTCGGTTACACTGTGCTCAATTATACTTTATACGATTATATATGACAATAAATTGATTAAATTTTTTTATTTTTTTATTCATCCACCTTATATATGCCTATAAATACCTCCGCATGTCTCTCCAAATCTTCCCATTAAACCCCAACAATTTCTCTCCCCACACTAAACTAAAATGGAGTCTTCGTCGCCATGGTCATCGTTTTTATTTTCCCTCGTTCTCCTGGGGTTTGCCCTCATGGCTCACCTTGCCCACGGCCAAGACTCGCCGGCAGACTACGTGAACGCCCACAACCCTCCCAGATCGGAGGTGGGAGTTCCCTCTCTTGCCTGGGATGACACGGTGGCCCAATTCGCACAGGACTACGCCAACCAACGCAAAGGTGACTGCCAGCTGGTCCACTCCGGCGGCGGAGGCAAGTATGGGGAGAACATCGCGTGGAGCTCCGGCGACATGAGCGGAGACGATGCTGTGAAGATGTGGGTGGACGAGAAGCCGTACTATGACTACGACAGCAACACATGCACCGGTGGGCAACAGTGCTTGCATTATACTCAGGTGGTTTGGCGTAATACGGTGCGTGTTGGGTGTGGCAAGGTGAGGTGTGATAATGGAGGAACTTTCATTGGCTGTAACTATGATCCTCCCGGCAATTACGTTGGAGACAAACCTTACTAGTTAGTCGATCGATTAATTAAGTTCTCGTATTTGTGGTTTAAGCTTATAATTATCTGTTATTTACGACTCATGAGGGTCTAAGATTTGCTCGTGTTTGATTATATGAACTATGTTGTAATGGATTATATAGGAAATATGAGTCTTTAAGGGGTTTGGCTTCAAAAATTATTCCTTATTTTGTGTGTGTGTGTGTGTGTGTGTGTGAGAGAGAGAGAGAGAGAGAGAGAGAGTAATCTATCTGCACGTTGTCGTCTAAACTTCCAAAATATCGTCTAAACTTCCAAAAGGGTATGCTAAGTTCCCTCAACATTCAAATGAATAATCGACCATTTAATAGTTATTATATAGTCCCTCCTCCCTAAATATAATAGTCCACCAATTGTTTTTGTATGCTATAGTAACTGATTGTTAATTTATGACATATTTAACTAATTTGATTAGGTTAAAGAAATTAGTTGAATTGGTTAACATGATATGTTTTTTTCTAAAACCCCTAATCGCCTTCCTCAATTCGCTCCCTCTTCTACTTAATTATGACATGTTAAGTTTTACATGAAAGATCAAGGCCAACTCCAATTATATCATACATTAAGGGCCCAAGGATTACAAATTTTTTTAGCCTCTCTTTTTATAACACACACACACACACACACTCATTTTGTTATTAAATATAGGAACTCTATAACTAATTTATAAAAAAATAATTAGCTAAATTGGTTATTTGTAAAATATTTGTGTTGATTTCTTAAAACACCATTTTTAATTATTTGTATTGGAATTATACATATTCAATTAATGGGAATGGGAATAGTTTCGGAAAAAATAAAATATCTTTCAAAATATTCATATTTAATGAGTTCCCGATAAACTTAAAAATATTCCTATTCGACTAAGGGTACATCTAGAAAGAAAATTAGTTTTTCTATTATTCGACAAAGAGAAATAATAGGCAATAGCCTATTATTAAGGGACAGTGGGAGTATACATGGAAGTGACAACATCATATTTAATGCAGTATTAACTTTAGATGGCTAATCAAAGAATGCAGTGAATTTTAAAATTGATCAATTCTTAATTGTTAATTTATTATTTTCATCAATAAAATTAAAAGTTAATGAATAGAATCAATATAATTGATAGGTTATTCTGATTAAAAATATAAATGATAACTTGAAGATCAATTGCAAATTACTTCAATGGATACAATTACAAGTACACAACTGAAATGCAATATTTCTTATATCGTACCATTATATTCATAATCTTAAAGGTTTATATTTAGAAATGATTGTGATATATCCTTTTGTTTTCAATAGCACCACATGAGTAGAAGTGGGTAGGCTGCGCTGGCTAGACGGTTCACATCGGATTATAACTTTGCACCTGTTTGGGAGAACATTTGAGTTTCAAAACGCACATTCAACAGTATTTTTTCACAAGTAAAGATAATTTCATTTACATATTTATCTCGTAAACTATAAAAGCACTTGTCTGCTACTTTTCCAATAGCACTCAAATATAGAGGCCGCAAGTTTTTTTTAATATGTAAAAGGACGGTAACTTTTTGTCAACAAGTATTTAACATATAACTTCGTTTCTAGAGCTAAAGCTTAAACTTACCGATTAAACTGGTATAACCCTTGGTTACTTGCTTTAAACACTAAGTTAATTTCAAAAGTATTCCCTTAAATCAAGCTGCGCGAATTCTGTGGCAATGATGAATACCATATTAATAATAATATTATTCCCAAAACATGTCTCATGCAGCACGACTTCCAAAAGCTTTGTTTTCTAGTCATCCACAAACTACGTTGATCTTTTCCCTTTTCTTTTAAAAGCCATATTAATGGAGATGTGGGGCTTACAAGGATGTGAGATATGGCATGGCGCTTACATGAAATGAGAAAATGACAGACTTTATTCTTTTTGAATTGTTGAAAAGCGTCAAAAGTTCAGTGATTGATCGCATTGAGCCATAATTAAAAGACTAATTTATAAGTAATTTAAAGTTGGAAGTCTAAAAAATTAGATTTCCCTTTATTTTAACCTCATTCTTGTATGTTTGTGATATTCAATTTGATAACTTTTAATATTATAACGTTATATTATTATATGGCCAATAGTAAGTGGCGGAGCCACGTTAATGCTAGGGTGGGCAAATGCCCCCACTGAAATTTTTTTGTTACATGTAAATAACTATAAGATTTTTATTATGTACCTACTGATATTTAAGATTTGAACCCACTCAAATTATATATACTAGCAAGTTTATTGTCATTTGCTTGAAAATAAAAAAGTTGCCCCCACTAGTTTGAGGTCCTGGTTCCACCACTGCCAATAGTCATAATACTCTTATATATTTCTTGATTACACGGCTAGAAGCCATAATTTGTGGCACTTTAATAATTTTATTATAAATATTAAAACTCTGAATAAAGCTTATGGTTCAATTGCCGAATGACACAACAAAGCTTTAATTTTTTTGCTTTGAAAAAAGCAATTTTACTATATAGATCAATCCTGAAAGCTAATGACTTGTAGAGATTTATGTCATTAAGAGTATAATCCTAAAGACTAATTACAAAAGTTATTTTTGTTATTAGTACATATGTCGAATGCCTAATTTAATAAAGGAACCAACTTTTGGCGATACATATTGAAATGATAATAGTTTTATTTAATATGAGCAAATATTACAATATGGGTAGAAGTCATATAGATAAACATGCATCTATTTAAGACACTGTTTGGATTAACTTATTTTAAGTGATTTTAGGGAATTCCATGTAAGAACATGAGAGGAATTTTAATCTACTTCAACTTGTACGAAAATGCTTTTTTAAGTGCTTTTAGGGTCCAAATAAGCAATGCAATAAGTTACATCGAAAAACTTGGCAATGAACAAGCTGAAAATTTGAAGGAAAAAAAAATTGATAGGAGGGAACGAAATTCTTGTGCAGAATATGAATCAAATGTAGAGAAATTTAAAGAAAGAAAGAAAGAAAAATGAGGGGGAAACTTGAAGAGTTCAAACGATTGCAAAGAAAGCAAGAAAGGCTAACAAAATTGATGGACAAAGGAACAAAGGCCAAAAAACGTATGCATTAGAGATGGGGAGTACCTAATATTACTTTTATCCAATTATATCAAAAAATAAGTGGATTCTAAATTGTTTGTAATTTAATAAAATAAATTTTATAAAATAAATAATTGCAAAAAAAAAAATTACACGTCTTGATTTCATTGGAAGCAAGTACGCTAAGTATGTAAGTAAAGCTTACCACATAGATTCTAAATGTAAATTATATGTACCTTGTTGTCTAAAACCAAAGAATCCATTAAATTGATAAAAATGTGCACAGTTGCCTTTATTTAAATTTTTATCCCTCTCAATAATTATAAATAATTCTTTTTGTTTGACAATTACAAATCACTCTAACCTATTTCTATTTTTTCTCTATTTTTAATAGAAATTAAATATGGGTAAAATTATAAAATTGTCACTAGTTGCTAACTACAAATGATTTATATTTAGAATCAATTTTTTTTGGTACCAAAAAAAATTCTTCTACTACAAATAACTTACATATACGATCAGAGCGGTACCTAGTTAAGTTTTATAAAGAAAAAAAATATATATGTAGCAATAATTTTTGTGTATTTACCTCCAATAACACGTTAATGGCTGATGTAGACTGAATCATTGACTTCACAATCAGAATTGACTGATAACCATTGACTCACACATTTGGTCACTAGCTGCATACATTGAATAATGCTTCCTTGTCTTGTTCGTCATCATTGAAAATAAACTTTCTCCTTTAATTTCGGGCCTTAATGAAAGGGGAAAGAGTTCGTAAATCCTTAATCCTTTTGTTGAAAAAACGTGAAACAATTTTTTTTTAAATAATGTTTGCAACACATGCAGATTAAATTCATACACGCATCTTCCAAGTTCGTTAGTCAATTATAATAAATTAGGGTGAAGAGGTGAAAATCTGCAATTTTATATTATTTTTCGGCTTTTTAAAATTGAAAGTCACACAAAAGAAATTTGCATGTGACGGTACCCATAAATTTAGCCATCAATTGAGATGCTGAAATTTTCTAGCTGTTCTTTATTAGGGAGAAAACTTCATAATCGTCACTCCTAATAAAATTTAACAATGGATAAAACTTAGATTAAGTTACTATTATCCTTTGGTCAAATTCTTCAATTATATTTGTTATTTTATTATTGTTAGTTATTAAAATGTATATGTGTACTTGTAAATTTTGTGTCAGTTATTATGATGTAAGTTGGAATGTATAAATTTGCATATGGGCTACTTGTTATTTTATTATTATTAGTTTTTAAAATACATATGTGCATTATAATTTACCTATGAACTTGATATAATAGATATAAGCAACTTGAGCTTAGTTGTATCGTTTAGAAATAATCTCCTTCACGGTTCAAGTGCCTTACATTGTTTAACAATTTTTTTTAAAAAAATCTTATGTCACAAAAATATTGCATATTCCACACCCAAATTAGTTCATTTCAAATTTCCTTACATCATATATAAAAGTTTTTTAAAAATATTTATAATTCAAACAAAAGAAATTTTTAAATACCACTCTCAAATTCAGTAATCAATTTCAAGAGGTATTTTGATCATGACACTTCTTTTTCCCAAAGAAAAGGGCCATGGCCTTTGGGAGTAATTTCAGAAATTTAAGATCCCTCTCAATTTGTAATTAATTTCATTATATGGTTCCTATTTTGTAATGAATTTCCCCCATAAAGTTATTTAAAACGGTTTTCTAAAAAAATGTTTATTACAAGACAATATAGAAAAAGACTCCTTCTTTGAAATAAAGAAGAGTGAAAAACGTTTTGGTTTTTCGGCTGCTAACTTTTCTTTATGTAGCATATTTGAATTGGTAGCTAGAAAGTGATGTAGACTTCATATGCAAATGAAGAATTTCA
>JANTPZ010114440.1:0-18042 GCA_025593235.1 Vachellia pachyceras
TCTCAAGATTCATCAATCCTTACTACTTTAATCTTTACTAATACATTGCAAAGAAAGAGGATTATCATTATGCTTTTCTTATTAGCTCATCTGGTATCCAAACCTTTTTAGGGAATTCTTTCCCTGACTGCCAATAGCTTATTCCTTCTCTCTTCATATTGGGAATGGTTTATTCCATATGCCTTACTGTTACTCTTTTCTTTCTCATGGGGCAACATAAGAAGCTCACAATGGTTTCCATTGAAGTACCATTCGATTCTTGTCTATCAGGAATATGCCTTCTCCCTTTCTACCAGGAAGTAGCTTGCCTAACTGCGGTAACTGGTCCCACCTGATCCCTGTCTATCGGGGGTTTGCTCTTCTTCCTATTTATCAGGAACCAGCTCACCTAACTGCGGCAACTTTAATCAATATATGCCTAACTATGGCAATGACACAAGAAAAATCACCGTACCAACTTAAAGAGATACATTTTGGCTAAAGCAGTCTCTGGTATGCTTTCTATTGGGTACTTCCTTTTCTCATACTAACGTAACATACCTTTCCCTAATCAGGGGACCTTCTGTAACATACCTTAACTTTATCTTAAGCTTCATTTTATGTTGATTTAAAACCAAATGGAAGCCTCAATTTGATTAAAGGGTCCAAAACATTAAAGTTGAAAACTTTCAACTTTCTGAAAGTTACTATTCACTAGTTTTAGGACCAACTTTGAAATTTCATAACTAATTATAGAAAAATCAAAATTGAGTGCTTCCAATTTCTATTTGAAGCTTGTAAGTTCCTTTATAAGGGAAAAATACTCATCAATTCACTAGCTTTCCCAATTGATACAGTTTAATTTGTGAAAATGCACTGTTCATTTGGTCATTTTTCTATTTTTTTAGGTTTTTCAGTGATTTTCTTCAAACTTTGGAATATCATAACTTTATGTACAAAACTCCAAATTAATTTTTCTTTAGCTCATTTTAAAGCTTGCAATGCAAAATATTTTTTTGGAAAATTTCAACTCATTTGGAGTCCATTTGCTCTGTTTCACGTCAGGGCAAAGTAGGGGGTTTGACCAATTTTACTTCCAGCACTTGGTCAATTTTTCAGCCCTCCTTAACTTCACTCATCACCATGTTGATTTCTAAACCATACTTCATCATATTAACCTATGTAATTAGGTGTACTTAGGGCATACATCATTTGTCACAAGTCCATGTTACATGTACAAGTTACATCACATGTTATACATTACAAACTTTAAAAATAATAACATAAAGTTCATAATAAAATCCACAACATTACACATCAAACTTTGCTTCATGAATCAATCATTTTCTCCTTACCCTTTGATGTGCTTCCAACTAAAACCTTGGTTAGTGGGGGAGGGTGAGATTTTTGGGAAATCCCAATAGCAAAGCTTACTAACATACATAGAAAATTTGCATGACATACTTTAAGTTCATAAAGAAATATGTAACAATGTAAAATGTGTACCAAGCACATATCAATGCATATGGCCATTGCATCATGTCACTTATAAACACATTTCAACAATGTTATAAGTATAATAAAGTCATGCACATCATTAATTTAATTTCACAATAATGTTAGATAGAGTTAGAAAACTTTGCTACCTTTTTTTCTTAACTTTTCTTCTTTACTTTGACTTCTTTCTTGAGCACTTGGAAATTCACCCTCTTGAACCAAATTCTAATGCTAAATTAACCCGACCCGGTTTGATGGATCCAACCCATGACGGTTTCTAATGCTAAATTAGGTCATTTTCGACCAGAGAAAGAGAGGGAAACACACATACACACACTCTCATTTTTCTTTCATCACACACTCTCCAAACCCTACCTTCATCATTTACCTTCACCATTCACCCATTCACCATGCTTCAGTCAAAACTCGAGTTTGGTAAGTATCACTATCTAAGGGACCATGATACTCAAGTTTTCCAAAATAAAACTCAAGTTAAGTCACAAAACTCAAAATTTCAAGACTAAAACTCGAGCGTTGTGATCAAAACTAGAGTTTTATATGCCATAACTTGAGTTCTTGAGCTGTATTTTCTTATGTGTGCCCCTTGATAATCAAGTTATATGACCCAAAACTCGAGTGTTGGTGAATTTTGTCTCTTTAAACCCCTAATTTTTCAACATTGAAACCCTAACCTTTGCTTTCAACTTGAGTTCTCTCTCAAACTTAATTGAAGACCAAAAGTGGGCAATAGATGCCCCAAGCAAGAAGTAGAATTTATCAGGACAAAGTTACTTTATCGATATAAGTTACACTGGATTAAGGACACTTGTTACCACTTTGTGTTAACACAGAATGACAGATTTTTCTTCACAACATTTGATTCTTCCTCATTAAGTTAGAGCCCATAAATGTGTCTATTATGAGCAAGACAAGTGGCCTTTGTGTTAGAAGAATCCTAGCCATTAGATCAAGGTAACTTGTAAGATGAAACTTGGACCCTTAGATTAAGTTTATCACTTTATTAAATCAGTTTTACACCTCTATTTTGAGCCAAAACCTTCAGAAAAGGAGAGAGGAGGCGTGAAGCATAAAGGAAGAAGAAAAGGATAAAAATTCCCTAGTACTTCAAGCTTAGGTGAATTTCCAAGATAACTCTTACATATTCTTGATCCTTGGGACTTCCTCTTCACTTCTAATGGTTTAGTTTTTGAGATTATGGTTGATCATGGTTGCTGGAAAGTTAGGATTCTTGAGAGAGAAAATGGGAAAAGGAGGAATTTAGCTTAAATAATCGGTACCAAACAACTCTAGCAAGTTAAGGAGTTGATTGGTGTATAGTTTGAGATGTTCGTTGTTTTTGAAATTTTGGAATCTCAAAATCCTAGGGAAGGTGCTGTCCAATTTTCTATTTGAATGGAAAGTGGTGTTTTGATCTTAAATAATGCATGGTAATAGTTAAGAGATCAAGATTATGCTAGTACATGCAATGGAAGTTGAAACATTTCTTGGTTGTTAAATGCCTTGATTTTCGGCTAGCTTAATAACAGTGGGAATGTAACAATCCTTTATTTTCCACTCCAAGCTTCATATTAGATCACTAATGAACCACTTTTGGGCCTTAAATAACTCAAATTGACCAAAGAAATGAACTTGAAAATTTTAAAAAGTGGAGTTACTGTACATTTGGTCAATTTTCTAGATTTATGGCCCAACTTTGAAAAATCATAATTAATTCTAGAAATATCGAACAAGGCGGATTCTAGGGTCTTGGAACCCTCTTCTTGAATACTTAGCCTTTCTTCAAAAATTTACCAAAACCTCTTTTTGGCTAAAATCCAACCTCTTGCAATGCATGATTACTTCCTTAACGTCCCTTAGCATTTTTAGCCCATGTTCTTGCATGCATTATTATGTATCCATTTACTAATCATGTAAAGGTTTATAGATTACAATACTACAACACTTGCAAAATAAAGTTCCCACATTTCACATCATATTGCACAAGAAAGGACATCATCTTCATTCATCCATAACTTTATTCTTACCCTTGCTTGTGCTGCCACCTACATGGTTAATTGGGAGATAATGAGATTGATGAAAATCGCAACAGTAAAACTAATTAACTAACAAAACTTGTGAATGTGCATGTAATGCTTTTCAAAATGTGTGTATGATGAAGGTGCATGTGGCATATTCAAACACTATATTATCATGCATATGGCTGTAGCAGTCAAAGTCACATATCATATGATAACAACAAGTTCATACATCATAGAATAATGCACCATTCACAACAAGTTCATAAAATGCTTTAGAAGAAGTTATTGCTACCACTTTATCTTAACTTATGTTTCACTTGAAGTTCTCTTGGATAAACTTCCAAATGTACTCTGGAATGTCTCAACTTTCTAAACATGATACAAAGATATATCCACTATCTTCATATCAACTATGCAAAAATTTTACAAAAATGAACTAAAACTACCTTTTACTCTTTCAAGACCTTTACAAATTCAAAAATTGATTTTTATGATTCTTAATGCTTCCCAAATCCATTTCTTATTTTTACCCTACACATAACTTCATTCTAAAGCCATTGGAAGCATCAAAATCATCAAAAAGCCCACTCCCTCTATTTCTTTTGATTTTTTCTGTAAAATAGAACAAAGAGGGAAGTTTGGATTTTTCTACTTTCTCTCATACATACTTGCTCATCCTTGCTTCCATACCTCTTTGCATACATTATAAAACTCCAAAAACATCTTCCCCATAGACTATCAAAATTTGGGCAGCACCTCCCTATAGATTTGAGCTTCCCATAATTTTTACAACAATCAAAACAACCAACAACATATTTCAAACTACTCTTTACTACTCAAGAAAGAGCTTGCAAACATTTACTACCTCTAAAGCCTTCTCCTTTTGTTTTTCATTTCTTGAACCCTAACTTTTCATCTTCAAAAAGAGGGCTTTGTTTAAGAAAACTATCCAATAGAAAGGTAGCAGAAGTTGCAAGGAGTAAGAAAATGCAAAGAGTTGGTTATTTGAGCTTAATACCTTGAATATGTGCAACTCTCTTCTTCCTCTTCTTTGCTCCAAAAAATGGCATCACTTTTTGCTTCTTGGAGGGGATGAGTGACTGGCCAAAATGGAATGCAGAGAGAGAGGAAATGGTGTTTTATTAATTCCCTTGTAAAAACTTAAATGGATGAGATTAAAACTTGATTAACAAGTTAGATCTAATGGTTGCAATTGCAACACCTTTCACACACATGCTTAAATCTCATTGGCTCTCATAAAACAACATTAATGAGATGTACTTGGCCTTTTAGAAGCTTCGTTAAGCTAACTAAACTATCTCTATCCAGTTACTTGATTCAGTTGCAAGTTACCATGGTAAAAGTAACTTTTCTCCGGTAAATCCTTTTTCTAATTTTCTAGAGATATTTTCTTCCTCATTTCATCTCCCATATGCCTTGCTTAAGACAATATTAGTAAGATTAGAAGCTTTACTACCTTAAACTTTGAACCTCTCCCTTGACTTGGATGCTCTCTTGATAAACTTAGAACTTAGTTTCTTGCTCCAAGTACCTGCGTACATAGTTCACAACATATCGTCCATTAATTACAAGCCATTTCCAAGACGAGAAACACTTTAAAATTTCATTAAACTCCCTCTTGAATTTTTCTTAAACCCTAGAACACTAAACTTGTCTTAATGATTTTTAATGCTTCCCAATTCATTTTCTCACTTCATCCCTACACAATTTCTCATTTTAAAGCCATTGAAAGCATCAAATTGATCAAAATCACACTCCTCCAATTTTCCATATTTTATGAAAATCATCATCAAGCACCATATCATGATTTTTCAAACTTCTAACATATATAGTCACATATTCTTGATCCCAAACTAATTTTCTTGTATTGTTTGACTTGAATACAACTCATCTACCTCAAATGGAAATTTGGACAGCACCTATTTTTATGATTTTGATGCTTCCCATGGCTTTAGAATGGAAAATTTGTGTAGTGTAAAAGTGAGGAAATATTTTGGGAAGAGTTTGAAAACATAAGAACAAGTTTAAAAGTTGTAAGGTTCTTGAAAGAGCAATAATGGGAATATTACGTTTTTGTAGCTTCTTGCATAGTTGATGGCTTGAGCTTGATGATTATATCCTTGTATGATTTTTATGAAGTTAAAACATCAAAGAACTCATTGGGAGATTAAGCAAGAAAGAATTCAAGTTTCAAGAGAATTCCAAGTGAAAAGGAAAGTTAAGACAAAGAGGTAGCAAAACCTTCTAACCTTAACTAAGTTGCTTTGAAAATGTGTATGAATTTATGCATCACTTGTATTGAAAATATATGATGATTGAAAGTGTGAATATGTGCTTTTGTGTGCTATGGCCATGTGCATTTAATTGTAACATGTTGGACTTTTATGAATTCACATTTATATTGAAAGTTGTCATGAAATTTTATGAAGTGTGTTGGAAAGTTTTGCTATTGGGATTTTCAAAAATCTCACCCTCCCCCACTAACCCATTTTAGGTGGAAGCTCCTCAAAGGGTAAGGACAAGCTAAATGATGCATGAAGCAAGTTTATGCTGTCCTTTGTCAATGTTTTGGTTATGTATTTTAACAATGTTTTAGCCTCAAGTTTATTTGATGTTTTGTAAACTAAACCTCTACTTATGTAGTAACCTATGAAGAATTATAACATGCTTTAAATATAGCATAAGGCATGTTTAAATATGAACAAAGGAAGAAAGTAAACAAGTATGCTTAAAGGAAGGAAATGGAAAGTGGCAAGAATGTATTGAAGGATTAGTAAGGTTGGTTAAAACCTCAACTTTGGGCTGATATAGCAAAGAACTCCAAATGTGTTGAAATTTTCCATGCAAATATTTCATGTTTCAAGCTTTAAAACAAGCTAAAGAACACTGGAATTGGAGTTTTGTACGAAAAGTTATAATGTACCAAAGTTGGTTAAAAATCACAGAAAAACCTGGGAAAATGGAAAATTACCAAATGAACAGTGCAAATTTGTGTAATAAACTGATTTAAATGGGCGAGTTTCTGATCAAATGAGTATTTTTCCCCTGTAGAGGTTCTTGAAAGCTTCAAATAGAAATTGGAACCACTTGAATTTGATTTTTCTAGAATTAGTTATGAATTTTCAAAGTTGGGCCAAAATTCAGTGAATAATAACTTTTAAAAGATCAAATTTTCATATTTGATTTCTTTTAACTTTTTAAACTATTAAAGGCCCAAGAATGGTTCCGTAATGAAATAAAATAAAGCTAAAGGGATTATTTAAGGTGTGTTACTGAAGATATTATGAATCACAATCAAATTTCGGGGTAAGGCTAACCGATAGGCTACTGGTCTGACTCTATCTAAAATTTGGAATGGCCCGATATACTTGGGATAAAGCTTTTTCGCCCTCAAATATCACCATACTCCTGTTGTTGGAGATACTCGGAGAAATATATGGTCTCCAACTTCATATTCTAGAAGGTCATCTTCTCTGGTTTGCATAACTCTTTTGTCAACTTTGTGCTGATTGTAACTTCTTCTTTATCATCTCTATCTAGGCAGCTGTACGATCTACTAACCCTAGACCCCGTATATCTCTTTCTTCCAACTTTGTCCAACATAAATGAGATATGCACTTTCTTTCATTACAAGATTTATTATAAGCGAAATCAGCTAAAAACAAATATGTACTCCAATTCCCTTTTAGTTCTAGCATGCACGCTCTTAAAATATCTCAACCGTCTGAATTGTTCTCTCTGACTGACCATCCATTTGCGGATGATAAGTTGTGCTAAAACTTAACCTCATCCTGAGTACTTCTTGTAATGACTTCCAGAATCTTGATGTAAAGCAGGGATCTCGGTCCGAAATTATATCCTTTAGCACCCTGTGCAATCTGACTATCTCCTTGATGTATATCTCTGCTAATTTCATCAACGGCCAATTTGTATGTACTGGTAGAAAATGAGCCGTCTTAATCAATCTGTCTACTATTACCCAGATGGATTATACTTTACTGACTATAGCAAACTCATGATAAAATCCATCGTTATACTATCCCATTTATACTATAGAATTGATGGGCTTTGTAGCATCCCTGGCGGCCTTTGATGTTCTATCTTCACTTTCTGGCAAGCGAGACATCTAGTCACATGCTATGTAATGTCTCACTGGATTCCAAGCCGCCAAAATAATTGCTTTAGCTCATGGTACATTTTTTTCATTCCATGATGGATAGTGTAGCTACTTTGATGAGCTTCATCTAGTATCTTCTGCCTTAAATCATGCTTTTGAGGGATATAATATCTATTCATGAACTTTACTATTCCCTCAGAGGTTCTGCTAAATTCTTTAGCTCCCCCTTGATTCCTCTGGGTTTCTATATTCTGTGCAAACTGATCCTCATGCTGAGCTTCTTTAATCTCTGTCTCTATATTACTAAGGATCTAAGTGGTTCTAAATCTATCAGGCTCTACATGTAACTGGTTCAACACTCCCCAATCTTGGAGATTCTCTATCAACTTCTTCTCTTTCATCAACATAGGCACCTGCACTGTCTCCCAGCTCAAAGCATCGGCAACTATATTTGCTTCACTCGGATGATACTTTATCTGATAGTCATAGTCTTTGAGCAGCTCCATCCAGTGGCTCTGTCTCAAGTTTAGCTTTTACTGATGTTACAAATACTTGAGACTATTATGATCATAGTACAGCTTGATGGTTGCTCCATATAAATAGTGCCTCCATATCTTTAGAGCATAAACTATCGCTGCTGGCTCTAAATCATGTGCAGGATAGTTTTCTTCATGAGGTTTTTACTTTCATGAGGTATAAGCTACCACTCGACCCTGTTGCATGAGACACATCCCAATTAGTGCTTACTAGCACAACTGTAGACCATATAGGTATGCTGCGGATCATGAATCACTAGTATAAGTGTCAAAGTTAGTTTCCTCTTCAACTCTTGGAAACTAGCGTCACACTTCTCAACCCACGAAAAGGTTGATTCTTTTTGGTGAGCTTAGTCAGTGGTAAGGCAATCCGAAATTTTTTTTGAATAAAATGTCTGAAATAACCTGCTAGGACTAGAAAGCTTCTGATTTCTTTTACTGTCCTAGGCCAATTCCATCTCAGTATTGCCTCTACTTTGGCATAGTCTACTGTGACTCCTTCCTGAAAGATCAGGTGCCTTAGGAATTTCACTTCTGCTGACCAGAATTCACACTTACTAAGGTTAGCTTATAATTATTTTTCTTTTAAAATGGTTAATATGATTCACAGATGCCTTTCATTCTCCTCTAAATATTTGGAGTAACTGGGATATCATCTATGATGATAACAACAAACTGATCCAGGTATTGTGAGAAGATACGATTCATGTAATGCATGAAAACTGCAGGGGTATTCATCAAACCAAACGACATCTCTAGAAACTCATAGTGTTTGTATCTAGTTCAGAAAGTCATCTCAGAAATATCTTCAGCTCTAACTCGAAGCTGGTGATAGCCTAATCTGAGATCTATCTTAGAAAATACTTTAGCACCACTCAACTAATCTAACAAGTCATCAATATGGGAAAGTGGGTACTTGTTCTAGTTCACAGTAGTCTATATATAGTCTAAGACTCCAATTTTTTTTTACAAAGAGAACTGGGGCTCTCCAAGGTGAAATACTGGGTCTAATAAACTCTTCTTTATTAGCTGCTCTATTTGCCACTTTAACTCTTTTATCTTACTTGGAGCCATTCTGTACGAAGTCTTGGAGATCGGGTTCATTCCTGGTATTAAATAAATGGCAAAATCTACTTCTCTTTCTAGAGGCAATTCGCTAATCTCATTTGGAAATACTTCTAGAAACTCCCTAACTATCGGAATATCATTAAGGGACTCTTTGGTTTCAACTTCAACTGAGAAGAAGATTACGTATCCCTAACAGCCCTTTCTCAAACATCTTTTCGCTTCAGTCTCAGTCATAAAACTCCTCAATATATGGGTTTGCATCTCTACTGGGTAATACTAAAGTTCGGTTCTTATAATTGAGTAAGACACTATTAGCAGACAGCATTTCAAACCAATAATTACATCAGTATCATGCAAAGGCAAGCATATTAAATCAATTACAATGCTACAATGCTCATACTGGACTATGCAATTTACACATGCACAACATGTGACAACTATTATACTAGTAAGGGTGAACATGGTCATATTGGTCAGACCTAAATGCCTAGTATAGTTATATGATATAAATGAATGGCTTGCGCTCATATCAAACATTGCATATACAAGATAATTATTTATATTAATAGAACCTCGAATCATCTTAGGCGACTTACAAGCCTCTTCCTGGTTAATAGCAAAAACTCTACCTAAGCTTTGTAGTCTAGACCTTTCAGTTACCTGGTTGTAGTCTCTGGCAAAATGTCTAGGCTTTCCACATGTACAGTAGACATTATGGCCTGCGTAACAAGGTCTATCTCTGTGGTTCTTACCACATACACTGTAAGGCTTAATAGGCAGGCTACGCTGGAAGTTTCCTCTCCTTTCTTACTTATTGAATACTTTTCTAAAAGGAGGTCTCCTACCTCTCTTACTGCCTGAGGAACTTATTTACTCTAGGCTTTTCAACTAAAGTTGAGGCTTTAGCTAGTGAATGAAGGTTCTGCTACTTTCTGTTATTCTACAGATCTCAACTGTAGTATTAAAGGTAGTAATCCTCATTGGAGCAACTCTTTCTCTTAAAGCTGGCATCAATCCCCTGAGAATCCTCTCTGTGTTCCAAGTCTCATCATGCGTATGTTGGAGATAAGTTGAGTACCTAGATAATTGCAAGTATCTTGCTAAATACCCATAAAAATGTTCTCTATCTCTTTGCCTCATAACGAGGAACTCAGCTTCCTTTTTACCTATCGACATAGGAAAGTATTTATGATTAAATTGCTCTATAAAACTTCCTAAGTGATAGGGGTATTCCTTACCTGCAGGATTAGCTCAGTGTTGCTCGACCATCTGTCTGCCTCCTGTTCTAGCTTATATATAGCTAGCTATGCCTTAACCTCAGAGGGACAGTTCTCTGTGCAAGAAAATTTTATCAAGCCACGTTATCCAGCTCTCTGCGACTTGGACATTTAAAGATCCCTCAAAAATAGATGAGTTATTCTTACAAATTTTGCTAACCCATGGTTGCACCTCATCTTTATCCTCTGGTCTAACAACTTGAATTAGGGGAGGAATAAGAATTTGTTCGGCTTTTGGTTGAGGAGGAGGCTGGGAAATATTCATGTTTCGAGCAGCTAAGGCTGCTGCTACTGCTGCCTGTATGGTAGCTTCTCTCCCTACTACCCTTTCTTCTCTCTTGCTACCCTTTCTTGGTCTTAGCAAACCTGTTCTTTTCTTAATTGTTCCATAAATTGTTGCTGTTCATTTAATCTTCTCAAAATTTCTTGCATATGGTCGTCTTGTCTTTGCTGACCCTGTTATTGATTTTCAACGTTTTGAGTTATGCGAGTTCTCACCGTTATAATCTTTTTGTCCTTAAAAATGAATAGCCATATTAATATAACAAATTTAGCTTCATGCTTGTCATTATACTACTCAAAACAACATATTCTTATATTAACATATGCATTTGTACACAAAAGTTCTACTATGCATATTAAAGTTCTAATATCTAGACATGTGAGAACATTTATTATACATGAGCCTCTAATTTTTCTATGTAGTCATAAAAAGTAGGAAAGGGAAGAGCCAAAATATGTGTTCTTGCAGCCCTCTATCGCTTTGGGTATCGAATGTTCATCAGTACTGCCCATGACCACTCATGATCTTCTGCTACATCAGGGAACCACTATCTAGTTTATATTCATCCCTTGCTCTGGCTAACCATGGTAAATGAAAACTATGCCTTCGAAAAGCAGTGGATGTACTCCTACAACTCTCTGGTATATCTGTAAAATGTCACGTAGGTGCGCTGCGTTAGTAGGCTCTATCCTTTCTAGAATTCTCTCTTCTTCCTTAGTTTTAGGCTATACTTCTAATTTTACCACTTTGTTTGAATCCTGATGTGATTCAAGGGTATTAGAAATTGTTTTAGAAGGTTCCTTCTTCTTGGAGATTTCACCCTCATCTATTGGCACCTCAGGACTTTCTGATTCAACCTTAAAAGGTTCCTCTAATAACAACTTGAGCCATACATCACACCTCTTTTTCACTGGAAGTTCCTTCACTAGAATTGACATCTTTATTGGCTCTCGGTTCTCTTTTTCGTGCACTATTATCTATATCTTTGGATCCTCTTCTTTCTGTACTGGTGCCTCTACCTCACAAGGATCACGTTGGTTTACTAATGGCTCTGAGTAAAAACTCACTTCTGGGGTATGTGTAAAGTCTGCCTCATATACAACACCATATGTAAACGGTTGCATAACCTTTATACTTTGATCTTTCAAGCTTAACTATCCATATATATCCATATAACAATAAAACATGGTATAACTAACTGGTATCAACCATAAGAGGCAACCAATATATAGCATGAAACTTATCATATTGAATAGCAAGGCATAGACAAATAATGCACAAACATACCAGGTAACAATTCACAACTATTGCATTAGTAAATCCAATCGAATCCCATAACCCTGCTCTGATACCTCCAAATATAATACACCTTAACTAACCCCTTTAGCTTCATTTTATGTTGATCTTGAACCACTCTTATGCCTTGAATATCTATGAACGACCAAATAATTGAAATTTTCAAATTTCAAATTTAAGGTTCTATTCATTTGGTCATTTTCTAGATTTTTGGTCAAACTTTGAAAATTCATATCTAATTATAGAAAAACAACATTGAATAGTCCCAATTTTTATTTAAAGCTTAAAGATCCTCTATAGGGGAAAAATTGGGTCAAAATCGTGCCCAATTAATATAGTTTATTGCGTGAAAAAGTATTGTTCATATGGTCAACTTTTTCAGGTTTGTTCCAGGTTTTTCTTCAAAATTTAGATGACCATAACTTTGTCGTTTAGACTTCAAACTTTGGATGACCATAACATTGTCATTTCAGCTCAATTGGACTTTATTTACCATATTTCACGTCAGCCCAAAGTTAATGGATTGGTAAGCTTACTAACCTTTTTTCATGAATCCTAATAATTTCAAATTCATTCCTTTAAGCTTGCTTATTTAATCACCTCATTTGTTCATGATTAAACATGTATTCTCCTATAACTAAGGCATACTTTCAGTTCATTTTGACTACTACTTATGTAGAGATTTAACTTACACAACTACATGATGCATAACTATAAGTTGCCATTACTTTACATAACTAAAACAACCACAAATGGGCATCATAAAGCTTGCTTCAAGCATCAATCACTTTATCCTTACCCTTGTTTGAGCTTCCGCCTAAAAAGGGTTTGTTGGAAAGAATGAGATTTCATTGAAATCCCAATAGTAAAACTTGCTAACATACTTAAGAAAATGCATGACATACTTTAGAACAAGTTTGAATCTTTAAAAATATAAGATGTGTAGCAAGAACATATTCATGCATATGGCCATAGCATAATAATGCAGATGTTTACACTTTCATCACCAACAAGTCATGCACAAGTTCAAAACATTTTCACAACAATATCAGTAAGGTTAGAAGTTTTACTACCTTAAACTCTTAGCCTTTCCTTTGACTTGGATACTCTCTTGATCAACTCAAAACTTAGTTTATTGCCGTAAATACCTGCTTACATAATTCACAACATATTGGCCATTAATTACAAGCCATTTCCAAGATAAGAAACACTATAAAATTTCATCAAACTCCCTCTTGAATTTTTCTTAAACCCTAGAACACTAAAATTGTCTTAATGATTTTTAATTCTTTACAATTCCTTTTCTCACTTCATTCTTATACAATTTCTCATTTGAAAGCCATTGGATGCATCAAATCCATCAAAATCACGCTCCCCCAATTTCTCATTTAAAATCACGCTTCATCAAAATCACTCTCTTTCTAAATTTCACTCTCAAGAACACTAATATTTAATCTTGTAAAAGAGAGGTTTAATCATAAATCTAAACCATTAGAAAGGTAGAAGACATCACATGGATCAATGATATGTATATTATTAGATGGTAAGTCCGCTTACCTTGGTATTTCTTCAAGCTCTTCCTTCTCTTCTTGCTAGTTAATGGTGTCAAGTGGTCTCAATTTTTGGGGTTGAAGTTGCTGACCAAATATGAAAGAGAAGGGAGATAATTTGCTTAATAAAATCCCATGTGAAATAATGAATGGTTGGGATGAAATCTTAATTTAAGGAGGTTAATCCAATGGCTCATATTTTACCACCTTTGAACCATGTTCTTGGCTCTTATTGGTCTTCATAAAGTTACATTTAATGAAGGTAACTAGGGGTTAGGACTTAGTTACTGTAACTAAACCAATTGCCATTTGATTACTTCAACCGGTTACAACTTTGACATGTAAACGTAATTTTATTCCGGTAAATTTTTTCTGCTTTTATGGAGATATTTTATTCCTCTTTTAATGTCCATAATTCACTTTATCATATGGTGAAATTTTTATCCTAGAAATACCCCTGGAACTTGTAATATCCACCTTTTTCCAAAAACTAACATATAGGCCAAATCGATAGTTATAAGATAAGACAAGGCCCAGAAATAAAAGTATAAAAGGAAGAGATGTCAGTGTATCAAAATGACCCTTGTTAATTTAGTCCTAAGGCTTTGAGATTTCTAAGAATGTAAGCCAGGGACATAAATGTTATTAAGTATAAAGACCAAGGGCAATATGGTCATTGGATAAAAAGGGCCAAACCAGTAGTCAAAAGTCAAGTTAGAGCCCACTGATAGAAAGTACTGAAAAAGTTGATGCTGTTGGGTCGGAAGTCGTAGGATCAGATTCAGCCTGGTGGATAGAAGTCGGTAAGAACTTTAAAGTTAAGCGTGCTCACCCCGATGAAATTTCAGGATGGGTGATCCCTTGGGAAGTTGCCCCAGGAATTAGAAACCAAAAGATTAAGGGACCAAAAGGTCAAGGGCAAGATGGTAATTTATGAAAAGTGAGACTATGAAAGGGCATTTTGGTCATTAAGAGAAAGTGTAAGGGCATTTTGGTCATTTGACAAAGTCAAAATCAAAGTCAAAAAGTCAAACAGTTGACCAAAAAATCAGAAAAATTCACAAGTGCCCAAAAGATAGAGCAGAGCTCACTGATTACCAGAGATTCAACCGATTGTTGAAATTCGGTCTGGATGAGGAATTATGGAGTTTTAAAGATTTGATGGTTAAAAATAATAATTCAAGGTATCAGGAGTTCTCTAAGACCAAAAACCATAGTCTAGAAAAATTCAGTGAATTTTATAGTATTTTACAAAATTATTGCCCAAAGTACGATTAAGGCAATTTTCCCGAAATGAGGAAAAAGGCCTGAAAAATCCCTAAAAATATAATTTATTGCAAAAATTAATTTGGGACAATTTAGAAGGTATTTTGGGGAAAGAAGAAGGGCTAAAATTTCAATGAAAAATGTAGAAAATAATAAGGCCCTAAAATTGATTTATTTTAAGATTGTTCATTTTCAGGAGTTTTTGACAGGATAAAATAATCCTATTAATTTTAGATGGATCAAGGGACAATTTGAGGATGATGATTTGAATATATTTGAAAGTGAATTATGGAGATTAAATGTGGAAGAAAATATCTCCAGAAAAGTAGAAAAAGATTTGCCGGAATAAAGTTATGTTTACCGGTAGAAGTAACTGAATGGAATTTGGTTTGGTTAGTGTAACCAAACCCCAAACAGATTTTTCTTCACCCCATGTGCAGCCCATTATGATACTTTTTGCCAACCAATGAGAAGAGAGCAAGTGTTGGTGTGGTGGTAAAATGGTGATCATTGGATTAAGATTCTTTTTCAAGATTAAATCACAAGCATCCAAGAATTATCACATGATTTATTAAAACATCAAATTCTTTTATTCTCTTCCATTCTTGCTGTCTTCTTTTCCTCTCCAAGAAGCTAAGAATGAAGCCATGGAAGAGCAACAGAAAGAGAAGAAAAAGCATTATAAATCACAAGGTAAGCTTCCAATAAACCAAATCAACCTATTTTCCTATGTTTTACAACTCCCTCTTTAATTCTATCGGTTTGTTTTCTTGAATAACTCTCTCTTTTGGAAGATTGGAAGGTTATGGTTCTTGAGTTTCAAATGAAAAAGAGAGGGATTTAAAGGAAATCAAAGGTCGTAAAACACTCCTTGCAAGATAAGGAGTAGATTGGTGTATGTTTTGTGATTGTTTGAGTTGTGTATGAAATTGGATCATGAAGTTACTGTTCACACAGCACTTTTTGGCACTGTTCATGAAGGAAAATGAATATTTTATGATGCCCAATTATGGGAAAATGGTTTAGGATTGAGATTATGCATGTATGTGAAGCTAGAAGTTGAAAAATCACATTTTTCCAATTTATAGAGAAATTTTCGTGCTGCTGCAGAACATTGAAAAAGGAGTGTGATTTGATGACTTTGATACTTCCAATGAGTTTAAAATGAGTTTTTGTATAGGGTAAAAGTGAGCCCAAGTTTTTGAAAGCATTAGAAAACATTAAAGACAAGTTTGATGTCTTAAGGCTTATGTAATTCAAGAAAGTGTTTAAGGGAGATTTACCTTAGTTTTTGTCTTGGAAATGGCTTGTAATTGATGGCCATAATGTTGACAAATGTGTAGGCTAAAGTTTGATGCAAGAGAGGGATTCCCAAAGCAAACAAGAGAGCATTCAAATTAAGGGGAAATTAAAGACACAAGGTAGCAAGACCATCTAACTGTAATCTATGTTATCATGAAAATTCCTTTGATTGATGCACGACTTGCTTTGAACTTTATGGTGATGAAAGTGTGGATGTGTGCATGTTCATGCTATAGCCATATGCATTTATGTGTTTCATGTTACACTTTTATTAATCCACATTCATTTAGAAAGTTGTCATGCATTTTTATGAAAGTATGTTACATAGTTTTGCTACTGGGATTTCCAAAAATCTCATTCTCCCCCACTAACCATTTTTAGGTGGAAGCACACTCAAGGGTAAGGAGAAAGTGGTTTATTCATGTAGCAAAGTTTAATGTGCATTGTTGTGGACTTCATTATGAACTTTGTTGTTATGTTTGAAGCATGTAATGTAATGTAACTTGTTTATGTATCATGGACTTGTGATAACTAATGTATGCTTTAAGAATGCCTAATTATATAAGTTAATATGGTTAAGAAAGGTTTAGAAATCCAAATGAGGATTTATGAAGTAGGGCTGAAATTTGACCAAGTGTTGGAAGAAAAGTTGGTCATTTCCCCTACTCTGCCTTGTCAGGAAACATAGAAAATGAACTCCAAATGCGATGAAATTTTATGGGAAAATAGTTCACATTGCAAGCTTTAAAGAAATATAAAGATCACTTCATTTGTATTTTTGTACATAAAGTTATGACTGTCCAAAGTTGGTGAAATATCACAGAAAATCCTGGAAAAAAATTTACCATATGAACAGTACATTTTCATGAAAGAATCCGTACCAATTGGACCAGTTACTATTTAAATGAGTATTTTTACCTCATAAAGGAATTTGTATGCTTCAAATTGAAGTTGGAACCGCTCGATTTTGATTTTTATAGAATTAATTATGAATTTTCAAAGTTGGCCCGAAAAACTGTGAATAGTAACTTTCACCAAAAATGAAAATTTCAATTTGGTCCATGTTGACATTGTAAGTTGTTTGAGGCCATTAATTGGTTCCAAGTCATTATAATGGAAGCTAAGAGGGATAAATAAGAGGTGTTATAGAACTCGTCGAAAATCAATAGGGTTACTCTACCTTGTTAAAACCCCTGAAAAACGTTCTATCAGAGGGCAATATATTTTTAGGGCATTAAAAATTACTATAATTTTTACTAACACTCTAGCCCTTTTCCTTTTCTCAATCTACCCTCCAAATTGTCTGTAATTAATTTTTAAATAAAATTATATTTCAGGGTTTTCAGGTCTTTTTCCTTCTAATATGGGAATTCGCCTTTATCATATTCTGGGCAATAATTTTATAAAATACTATAAAATTCATGTTATTTTTTTATTCTATGGTCTCTGATCTTTGGGAACCCCTGATGGATAAAATAATTCTTTTTTCGGCATTTTGCCCTTCAAAATTCTATAGATAGAAATCTAAGTTGTAACTCTAGGATTTAGGACCCACAGCATTGATCATGAGTTCTTCTCTATCTATTGGGCATCTATGAAAGTTTTGGTCAACTATTGGCTTTTTTCTTTAACTTTGTCAAATGACCAAAATGCCCTTACTTTTTCTTTTATTTACCAAATTACCCTTACTTTTTCTAATGTTTCAAAATACCAAAATTGCCCTTAACTTTTATGCCCTTAATCTTTTTGTTTAAAGACGTTTAGGTCATTCCCAGAAGATCACCCATCCTTATACTACTCCAAGGCAAGCA
>JANTPZ010114441.1:0-14174 GCA_025593235.1 Vachellia pachyceras
CCATTTCATTGTAGCCACCGTAATGAAGCAGTGTCTGAATGAAATCCTTGACCTGGGCTTCGCCGTCGAAATGATGGTGTGGTCCACCAGGACCGGGAGCTGGGGCGGGAGCCAGAGAGGGTCCCGGAGCCATGGCGTCGTAAATGGGCAAAACCGGCGGCGAACCTGGTTTAACTGGCGGAGATGGCTTCTTGAGGCGATGCGTCCTCGGGTCAACCTCCGGAGCTCCCTCGGGCTTCACCGCCGTAATGGACTGAAGACTCCGCCGCCGGTTGAAGTCATCTTGCACGGAACGAGGGACCAATAGGCGCTCAATCCCGTGGATCACTCCGTCGGGCCGGGAGACTACGTCGGGGTGGATAATCTTGGCGCGATCCACTGTCCATTCCCCGGTCCCATTATTAGCAAGGTGAATGAACTCGGAGTTAAAGAGCGTCTCGTGACGGGTTAACCCGGTTGGAGTGGGCAACGCCTGCGATCCGATTCGAGTGGGAATGATATGGAACATGAGCAAGGACTGAAGAGACTTGAGATTACCGGGTTCAAGAAGGAAGCGCTTGAACTCTGGGTCGAGATCGCGCTCGAGAGCTTCGTTTCTGGGTGCGAAGATGGTGATGTTGTGGGAACCGACAGTTTCTTCGAGAGTCTGCAAAAGCATAGCTTTCTCGACCAGCTCGGCAAGCTCCGTGTAATGCGAGTCCAAAAGAGCCACCAGAACTGAGTTGGAGTTTATTTGAACCGAGGAAGAAGCGACCGACAATCTCGGATTTGGATAATCCGAGAATGCGAGAAAGGGGAAGCCGGAGAGAAGAAGGAACATAGAGATGCGAAGCGTGGTGACGCCATGGATGCGACGATCCATGGCGACGGAGAGACAATACGCAGGAATCAGCGACGTGAGAGAGAAGACTAGCCTGGGCCCTGAGCAATACAGGTCTCACTTCATTGCTGGTCGTATTGTTCTGTTTAATGCTGGGTGGTAGAGGATGGCCCCTAAGCACCAGATTAGTTCCAGTTAAGTGTAAAGACAAATGCAGGATGAGAAATTGAGAATGAATGAAAGAGCAGGAATTGTTTAATTAATTAGTAATCAGTTAACTAACTGGTCCCGTGCTTCTTGGTATTGGATTAACGGTGAGTTTAGTAAATGAGTGTCGGTAGCGATGCCAGCTCTTCTTTCCACGTGGCAAGTTCGTATTCGACAAAATCAGGTCAGACACTATAAAAGTTTTTGGACCAACAGGAGGATACTGTTCGGAATTAAGCAGGTTTCTGCCGAATTTGTTCGCCGCGTTACTATATTCTCTCTAAGCACATAAAAGATTACACTTCATGATCAACGCTTTTTAGTTATTGTATCAATTTAAAAATACGGTAGAGAAGTACTTTTGTGTAAATTAAGGTTAATGTGTAAAGGAGATTATCTCATTTTACGAATAAACACTGTTGAACGTGTGTTTGACTTTTCCAAACGTTTCAACAAACAAACTCATTTGTTTTTTATTTAAAGGCCGTAACATTAGTGACATAAAATTACCGGTGATACTAAACAAGCAGCCTACAACATACACTGGGGTGTTTGTGAATATTTTTCCTCCTTTTTTTTTCAAGTTATACATAAATCGAGACAAAAATCTTCTTATATATTTACCTTAACTTACGTAAAATTACTTTTCTAACGGATTCTCAAACGGGCACAATAAAAGTTTCATGTCATTGAATTAAATAGTATAGACGTGTTTTCCCCGTTAGGGTATTAAAATCACCCTAATGACCAAGTGTGTTTAGGAATTAAAAGCATGCCAAAAAGCTTGAGGGGATTAAAAAGGTGTAATGTTAAAGAAAGTAACTACCACATCTTTACTTTATGTCTAGGACCAACCAAGATTTTAAAACTTTGCGAGTAAATTAATACTAAATGGAGTTTTCTAGTTCAGCTTCATCCCTCGATTTATTTGTTTGACATAAATTTTATTTAAAATAAAAGTTTTAATTAAGTCTAGAGGGGTTGGAATTCACAGGCATTGAGTGATGGTAATATTAAGAGGGAAGAGCTCCATTCCTTGCATTGCATTGTTGGGACACCCAAACAAACAAAGATCTTGGAGTGGAGCCTCCCTCCCCGTGATATTGGGATCCTAGGCCCTCACATAAAATTTGCAGTATAAATTACCAATTAAAGTTGGTACATTTGTAACCACTGAGCGTTGGGGTGCAGTGGTTAAGGCGGTTGTCACTTCCTCAAAAGTCGAGAATTCGATCCCTAGAGCTGCGCTCGAAGGGAGGGGATATACATCCTTGGTACAAAGCACCTTAAAAGGGTGCACCTAAATATTCCTCGCTCCGATTAGTCGGTTGCCCCGGGTTACCTGATACAGTTGAAAGAAGGCTAAGGACTCAAGAAAAGGCGCCGGATACCCAGGGGTCAAAGGCCCAATCTGCCCGTTGTTCACAAAAAAAAAGTCGGTACATTTGCTAGGAATTGGTTCATAATTTATAATGTTATGAGTATAAATTTCGTTGTTGATATAAGAACTTTATTGATAGAATATCTGTAAGTGCTCTCTGTATCTGAGAACATGTTTTTAAAGTTGATTTGTCTGCTACCCAACTAAATTAAACATTTCTATACTAAAAAAACAGAGAGAAATAAAATTACAAAATATGAACTTGTGAGGAAATTTAACCAGAAAGATTAATCTGCAGGATGAAAATGAATTGAAGATCAAGAATCATGTTACGTTTAAGATATTTTCAGATTTCTTTTTGGACAGCAAAATTCATGACACCAACTTCAAGAGAGCATGAGATGTTTGGCTTGCCGCGTGAGTCGTGAGCTTAATTTCATTTATTTTTCTTCTTCGTCGTTCGTTGGCTTTTGAGGACATGTGAGGAGTGCTCATTTTTTATTAACCGTCAAGACTTATTTGAAATAATATTTTTAAAATTAAACGTATATTTAATAGTATTTTTTTATAAAATGAGATAATTTTTTTCATATATTTATTTTAACTTGTATAAAAATACTTCTCTACCACGTTTTCAAACGTATCCATTAATTCCTTGCTTTTACTTATTATTCTGTTTGCATTTCATATTGATCATGCACATTTATCAACTTTTTTTATTTTTGTGTATTAACTTGATAAATATTTAATTTAATTTTAATGTAATCATATACAAAACAATTTTTCAGATTTAAATAACATTTAGCTGTCAATTATTTTTCTCTTTATATGAAATTAACATTTATATGAAATAAATCCCATCTCTTGCTTGCTTGGAAAAATTATTTTGGATATTAGCAACACTATTTTATATTTTCCCATCTATTTTTTTAAAATAAGAATATGATATGGATGAGAGTTTTTTTAAAACGTCAAAATAGGAGCAAAATGCCATCTAGATACCGTACGCTTGTTTGATTCCCAACCCAAAAAAAAATTAATATGGAAATCAAATTAAGCAACAATTGAGACATGAATGTTAAGGGGGAAAGGAGGAGAAAGATATTTAAAACTAAATTAAAATTAACAGAACTACTTGACAAAAAAGATAATGTGTCCGTTTAACAACACGGTAGAAAAGTACTTTTACACAAGTCGAGGTAAATATGTGAATAAGATTATCTCGTTTTACGAAAAACATATTGAACGTACTTTTAAGTATAAGTTAAACGTTGTCAAACAAGCACAATATAAAACTGAGCACTTTAAATTTACCAAACCAATCAGTATCAATATCAAATAATATATAATAAAAATCACAACGGATTGTTCTTAAAACTATATATAAGACACGAGAAACCACCAGGGCTCTAAGTAAATATAAATATTGTTATGTATATATAATAATATATATATTCTTAAAATTAAAATTGAATTACGTGCAACATTATTCTTCATACGTTTTAGAGAGTTTGTGTTTGAAGGTTTTTGTGTTTATTTCTAGGGGGTGCGTAATTGTAATTATTAATGTTACATATGAAGCTACGCGTGATATATAAAATATTTAAGAATTCATTTTGGTAATGTGTAACCGTCAACCGTTAGGTATCAAACTCATAACGAAGACTATAGTGTTGTTTATTGTTGTCACCTCATGCACTTCATAAAATTCTCTCATCTCGTTCACCTCCCAATCTTATTGTCGATGGCTCAAATATCACACACACAATTTTGTAATTCTTTGGCATCTTCATTATAATAGAGTCTGTTTGCTAATTCTTCATGGACCAATTGTCTTTCCGAAATTTAGGGTTTGTTTAGAAGTCCTTTTTAAAATAGCTTTTACGGATCCGAGATAAAACATATGTTTTAAAACCTTAGTTTTAAAAGATTGTATTGGGAAGTTATTTACTTTTATGGAGTTCGAGACAAAAAATAGGTGAAAAGGAGAAAAGAGAAAAAAAGAAAAATAGGAAAGAGAAAATTTATTATGAGAGAGAGTGTGATTTGATAAGAAAATAGCTTTTTTAAAATCTAGTTTTCAAACCGATGTTTTGTATCAAAAATAGCTTTTCTGAAAAATGTGGGTACTTGAATAAAACCTAGAGTTTAGAGTAAAACCTAAATTTTAAAACCAAACTTAGGTTTGAGGAATGTCATCCAAACAAGCTCTTCATCTGTCCAGAAAAATTTTACAAAAAATAGTGATGATTTTATTCGAATCTAATGCATGCATGGCATAGTTATTATTACGGGAATTTATTTGCACTGGATTGATACAACGAAGTAAGCATTGCAGGTTCTAATGCTAATGATAACTAATTAAACTATGGATATCAATTTAATACTTTGACTGTTAAATATTTAGCTGTATTAAAAACTTGTGAAGAGAGATTTTATAATGATCAGTTGTCGGACTCTTAAAAGTGGCTGGCATGCGAATATATTGAGAGGGGTTTTCAAGCTCTAAAACACCCCTCCCCCCAGAAAAAAATAATAATCTTATATATGCTACCAAAAAAATTAATATTATTTTCACACTTAATTTATTTTTCAACAATAATGGACATCTACATGTTTTGCTGTGTCTGTGTGTGTTTTTGTCTCGAGGGATAGCGTTTCTCCTTCTCCTAGATTATTAGTGTGTTAATATTTTAATATACGAGTTCAGTTCATCAATTTGACCCATAAAGCTGTCATCCCATGAGAGAAACGGCATCATTTAATCATATGCCTATTTTTTAAAACCATAACAATTAGAAGAGATCCGAATTTTTGGTTCTAAAAGTAATCCGAATTGAAATCATGTTGAATTAATCAGGAAATATTGACAAAAAAATGAATCAATAAAAACTACTAATCCAAAACCATATCAGGTGCGTAGACATTTAGAATCTTGAACACAGGCATTAATGGTTCAAATCATTAATAATTTTAACAGGTCATTTCACTTCTGCCTGCAAATTATGCTATAAAATTGTTCCAGCTTTAACCAGGACCTTGTAAATTTTGTCACCGGACCTTTCTCTGTTCCTTCACTCACTCCATACCTCAATATCCCATATTGCTCCACTCGTAACTTCTTCTGGCATAAGTGTAACTGGGGAAGATAGTATTTATAGTTAATTGCAAATAAAAAGAACAATGAGTGAGGTTATTAACTGCGGTTTCACCAGACAGGTCCCACATGTTAAATGCCCCTGCTAGGTAGTTTAATTTCTAGTACCTCTGAAACGCTGTAATAGCAAACCGGCCAAACTTTTTGATATTGCTCTCCAGTACTCTTCTCCTTTCTTTTGTTTTTGTTTTTGATAAGATGCTATCTTGTTACTGTGATCGTGAATGCTTTGGGAGCTGGCAGAATTGGCTACTCAACCAGTATGACTACTCAAATCTGATGTGTACCAGGGAGCATCTAATGTGATATCAAGTTTTTCTGAGGCATGGCTATCCTCTCATTGGAAGCAATTCTGTGCTTGACTTGAAGCATGATGGGGCTCGAAGGGCCCTAATCATTAATCATATAATTAGTTTATTACAGTCCAAGCAGACGAAGAACATGGGCTGTAGAGGAAAGCTAGGGTGGTTGACATGAACATTCATAATGGACACCAACTTCCCAATGGAAATATGGGCCCACAAAGAAGACTCTCAAATTACTTTAATATAATCAATAAATCGTTTTGTAATCTAATATCATTAAGTGTACATTTGAGAATTTTGTTGGGAGAAATGAATTTACAAATTTCAATATATTTTGAGATGATTTTTACATATTTTGATATAGTTTTTATCTTGATTTACATATCTATAAGGAGAAAGGAGTTGCCAAACAAGCACCAAATCAAGTTTGACATCGTACCAAGCACAACTTAACATCCTTTTTCTCATCATGACATGAATTTAAACAAGGTCTCCTGCTATGAAGGGTATGTATGCGCATTAAAATAATGGGAATTGACTTTAAATTAGCAGGATATCATTTGTGCGAGTACGCATTCAAGGGGACAGGTTGAAATAATAAGGTTAACTTAGAAGACGCGTTCTAAGTGGAAAGAAATAAGCGATAGGCTAAGATGAACGTTAATTATTCGCATCAATTTGCTGACTTTGATCCCACAAAGTCATGGGGTGGGGCATAGAATCAGATTGTCATTAAGAAATGGAAAGCCTTTAAAATTGAAAATCACAATTCACAGCAACCACACGAGGCTGCCGTATCCGAGTGGCAGAAATATGACTCAACATCTCGACTTCCCTTCGTAGTCTCAAACCCGGACACATCCCCAGAAAATTCAGATAATTTTTCACTTCGCAAGATGAACTTTTGGTGGCATTAATAATATGAAACTTCTCCATCCCCGAAACAGTGAAACTTCTCTATAGCCCATGGTTTCAAGGATTTTTTTTTAATGCCTTTTGAGCCTTGCAAATTAACAACACGCATGAATTCTTATTTACTATTCATTTCAAACATCTTATGCTTTGTGAAACCCAGATTCAAAAACCAGTTAAAGAAAAAGCTAATTTCACATGCTAAATTAAAACACCTTAAAATCATTTAACATAAGTTAATCCAAAATCAAAACAACAATATATAATTGGCGCACTTGCATACGCACGTGGTTATCATGGGCTTTTCAGGCGTTTCATGCTCAGGATTGAGAATTCAAATGCTGTGTACAATTTCGTGCGCGGCAACATTCAACAGAATGTTAACACGTGTAATGTACCTGCCGAAAGCAAATCGGATCACATGACAACTGCCCCCGTTTTGCAGTTACGGTTCTAGCCGTCGAGAAGAGCTCCTCCAGAATCCGGTCCCATGGAACCGGGCCCACATCTCCTTCTCCAACTCCTCCGCCTCTGATCCTCCTTCCACCTTCTCCGCTGCGTCGACGATGCCGTGGGCGTTCATCTCCTCCGATAGGCATTGCTCCAGCGTGATGATCTTGCTGTCACTGCTGAAACACTGTTGCTGCAGGTACATCTTGTTTTCCATCTTCTGCAAACGCTTCCGTTTACTCCGGCGGATCGCCTTCTTGCACAGCCCCGCCGGAACCCTGTACACCGCCAATACCAATATATTGACCACCGCGCACGGACAGCAGCAACAAACCGCAGCGCACTCAGCCGCCGTCCCTCCGGCTACCTCCCCCGCCCGACGCTTCCCTCGCGGTGATTGCGGCACCAATTGCCGAGTCATGGTTTTTTTTTTGTCACAGCCTTCTCTTCAATTCAACACAAATATAAAAATATGAATGGAAGAAAGACAAAATGAAAACGGATGAACCGAGAAAGGTCGAATAATCAGGAAAGGCTATCAAAATTATCGACGAAACACAATAGGTAGAAGGGTTTTTGGCGCTGAGGCGATTGATGCCGGCTTAACTTCCATCAAGAAGGAAAGAGGACACAATTTCCCCATAAAATTACCGATATCTTTTACCGGAAGATTGAAAAGGGAAGAGATATGGGATGAGAGAAATCTGAGATGAAAAGGGCAAGAAGAAAAAGGGAAAGGGGAAAGGAAGGAGAAGAAAAAGCGGGATCCAAAAAATAACGAGAAAGAAGAGATTCTTCGGGAAGAACGGGGTTGAAGCGTGGTTCGTTAGGGGGGGAAGAAAATCAAAACAGCGTGACAGAGTATTCACAGAAGAAGCGTAGGTCACAGAGAGAGAACAACTCAAGATTACTGTTTCATTTGGGTAACGGAACCAACTTTAACACACAGAGTCCCACCGTGTGTGTTATATGTACATGTAAAGCACAGTGGAGGCTTTGTTGCGTGTTGCTTTCGGTTTGCCGTTCTTCGTCCCAAACAGAGCCCTCCCTCCCTGTAACTGATTGTTTGGATTCGCTTGATTGATTTGGTGTTCTAGATAATTCTTTTTGCCAATTCTTTCGCAAGCCGTTATCAATACTATCACGACAATTTTGAACACTCCGTCTCCATCATTCATTTCTGAAATAAAATTTTACCGTGAAAATATTATGACAATTACCCAGTACCAACATTGCTTCTTCTTGTTTTTTTTTTTGAAGTTATATTGCATCTATTTTGTATTACCATCAAGTTTACTTTTTTATAACTTTTTGGTATGTATGGAAATAGTATTAAACTTTTTTTATAACCCACTGATTTTTAAAATTTAAATCTATTCAAATTATCTATACTAACAAATTATTTATTTGAAAATAAAAAATTACTTAGAAGGTGTTGGCTTCGCATGAGCGTGGCAGGGTCGGAGTCAAGAGTCAGCGAGACAAGGGGCACGTGAGGTCAATCCCTTAAGGGAAACCGTGTATCAGACAAAGATGATTGCTGATTATTGAGCAGAAAGTCTAGAAGGCACAAGAGTGGCCCCACACTCGTTTGTTCTATGAACTATGGACCAACGGTTCTTCTTCTAATCAGCCGTTATGTGGAGAATTTTATAGAAATGAAAACTGTTTGTGGTGAAGTATATCTCCACGATCATTTACGTTCAGGCTTTTAATTATTTGGGTTCATCATGCATATGCTTGATTGTGAGAATGATGTATGTTACGCTGTGTATTTTGGTGGATGGAAATGTGGACGTCTCTGCATGCGTTTTCCTGGAACATGGATGGCATTATATTTCTGTGATAATAATGTGGCTCTTCGTTGGGGCTGTTCTGAAACATGACTTCATGTAGCTTGAAAGTGAAAACGTAGCTCTGTGAAGCAGGCAGGCAAAAGTCGAACTGCTTAGGAACACGTGGGCGTGGAATGAGGTATCTAGAAAATGTGTCTGGTCTTGCTTTGGCAAGCTTTCCTTTAGTTTAGCCGTAGCACTGATAATTTGGATTAATCCGCGGGTTACGGGTTGATGGGTAATCCATTAAAGAAAAGGAATTATGAATTCTAAAATAATTTTATAAATTTTAAAATATTTTTATATTAATTCATATGTTAAAAAAAATTGTTTCCCAAAACAGAGCCTTCGAGGCAGACGAGTTGGGAGCATCCTTGGTTTGGAATATGCCAAACTGGCATCGTTATCTATCCAACGTCACTCGCCGCTGTCATTTGTTCAATATTCGACACGTGTCATCTCCTGCTCTGTGCTTTCAACATCCACCTGTTTTTGGGCCAAACTTAAATGCATCCGCTAGACCAGACTAGCCTGCTTGCTTGTGATATTTTGATCGATTCGGAACGGGTTCATGATGAGCTGATGAGTTGAATAATAATACAATGTGCCTGTTTGGGAAGCCATTTTCCCAAACGGTGCACGTAAGCTGAGATAAAACTATTTCGAAATCTGTAAAAACCATCTTGAAATCCGTAAAACCATCTCGAAATTTCCAAAATGCCTCAAAATCTGCAAAATCCATTTTCCTAACGGAGTTCCTAAACAATCACGTAATCTTTTCCTGCTGTATTGTGCAGTGCTATCACATATTTTTCAGATTTTTTTATATAAGTTATTATTTTTCTTAAATTCTACAAAGGTAATTTTTGGCTTTTTTTATTACACTCTGTATTTATTACATACAAACATATTCATTGCGAGGTCCTTGTACTTTCTTCCCATTAGAAGTTTAATTAAAAGATTTGACACAAAGCGATAAATGATGATTATGTTAATGAATAGGAGTGACAAAGAAACGAGTGACAGTACCTCGGCTCATTACAAGAGTGAGATTGTGACTGATGATTTATGGAGCATGTTTGGCTCAAAATTTTGTAAAATACAAACGCACGTTTAACAGTATTTTTTTGCAAAATGAGATAATCTCCTTCCCATATTTACCTCGACTTACGTAAAAATACTTCTCTACCACGAAATATACGCTTGAATCTCACACACTATATTAGATAAACTTAAAGTAGTATCACATTAAGGGAGCATTTTTGTCCAAAAAAAAAAAAAGAGGGAACTGCAGATGCTTCGGAATGCCTAATCAGTTTATTGCCATCAAATTGAATTAGTAGGGTCACAAAGTGTATACTCAAATCAGCTGTACTCGAAGGCAACACTTGGGAGCCCTCTACAACACCTAAATCGGACGTCCTAGCATGTACATGTCTCTAATTCTAGCCGCCAATGAAACCCAGCCGGTGAAGTATTGCTGCTAAAATGAGCATCAATATTGCCAGCATCAAACCAGGTTTTCCTAGTAGCCAATTCTTTATCTTCTTTGCACCTTCAACTCCTCTTCGAATCCGATCAGCCCATTGCATCTGCAACCAAATAGTTAAAGGATTTAACTTACGTGTTCGTGGCTAATATGTGTCAGACACACAGCGGCATTTTAAATTTGCATGAAACAACCAAAAAGTCTAGTGGCTAATGAAGCTGCACTGGGGCAGTTAAGTTACAAACAATCTGGACACCCGCTCTCACTTCGGTCACATCGTTTATGCTCCTCCTTGTAATTTTCTATTTCAAGGAAAAGAACGAGCCTTGACTGTGAAATTAACAATACTTCAGCTAACCATATTTTCATTTTACAAGCCTTGACTGTGAAAATCTTTAGACAATTATTGCTTATCTCATTATCGAATAACAGGTATTTTCGATAAAATGTTTTGAGTTGTCTTAGTATTGTCGCATCTATCTAAAGCTTATTCATCTCCACGACACAGTTTTATAAATGGATACAGTATAAGGACGCTAAAGTAAGCTTCGGAAAAGAAAGTACCATTCTATCCAAGTCCTCTGGTGACAAGGATGACATGGCTTGCTGAGCTTTTTCAGCATCTTCTTTTGAAAGCTTGACACCAAATTGTTCGCCCATGTTTGCCATCATTTCTGGGCTCATATTTTTAATCATTGATGTAAATATCTGCCAAGACAATATGCCAACTAAATTAATAGGAATACATTTATAGAGCAAGTAAACATTTAATGAAGAAATGGAATGAAATGCAAAATTTATAACCACTGTACTATTTGACAGCAAAAGACATAATTAAGGAATAAATAATATTCCATGTGATGTGATTGTGATGTGAATATTGGGGGGGGGATTATTCGTACCTGTAGCGTAGCTGGATCTTTCATCTGGTTTCTCATCCGTTCTTCCAAATCATTACTTGAGGATGGGAAGTTTGACTGAGCAGTATTTCTCATATTTAAAAATGAATCATGAGAAGAACTTGATTCAGCAAAAGCATTACTTCCACTAGCATTCAAGGAAGAGGAAGGGACGTTTGACTGAGAGGCATTTCTCACATTCTTGTCTACAGATGCAGATAATGAACTAGATGCGTTCCCAGACAATGAGGAAGCCATTTCAAACATCTTCTGCCGATCCTCTGGTGGCATTTTACTTATCATATCAGAAGCTGTTTTAAACATGTCAGGAGTCACATTTGAAGGAACTGATCCAGAGTTGATAGTAGAATCAGGGGAACCTCTTAAAAATGGGTTGTCCCCCTGATATGAGGAAGCCATGTCAAGCATTTTTTGAAGTTCCTGTGGTGACATCTTGCTAATCATGTTAGAGGCAGTTCTAAGCATATCAGGAGACACATCTTTGGATTGGACAGCATTCAAAGAAGAGAGAGTGGCAGCGTCAGCATTTGAAATGAAATTTTGGAATGATCTGTAGAAAATAAAAAATAAAAGTCAAATTATTTCACAGACACCAATTAACAGTCACATATATACACACACACACACATATAGGATGGGGCAAAAGGAGAATTGATGAATACTTCAAGTCAGGATAGCATTAAATCTTGCATAATTAAGAAAGTATCAAATACCAAAATATGAAAAACAAGCACACAAGTCCAAATTTTCCTTACAAATTAATGCCAACCCCAATCATGAACCAAACGTTGGTCCCAGAAATAATTGCTAGAAGAGAAAGGGACTAAAGTAGGTCCAATTGGGGCTAGCTCATAGGTTGGAAAGAATACATATTGAGATATTAGGGCTCATCATAGATCACTCAGACAATAGCTAATGAAAAATTTACAGCTCTGTTAACCCAATAGAGATCCATTTAACTTACCTGATAGCTTCAGGATCATTTTTCAATGCATTCAAACCTTCCACATTTGATTTTAAATTTTCATTGATGAGTGTACCGGAACTCTTAGAAGAGTCGTTGGAAGTTTTTAGCTGAGCCACTGTTTGCTCCACAGATGAGCTTCCAAAGTTTTGTGCTGGAACATCCTGATCTTCTTCAGTTATTTCTTCAATTACTAATTCTAAAACATAAAAAATAAATCTCTTATCCATTGAAACTTTAAATTTAAGGGGATTGGGCCAAAGTAATGGGGGAAAACTTTTTGTTTTTTTTCCGGGGAGGTAGTGGGAGGGGAGGATCTAACCTCTAGGTGCATGCTCGTCACCATCCTCTGCCAACATTTCCTTGGTCTCCCTGGTGTAAACATTCAATGCAATAAAACAGAAGGTCAAATTCATCCCTATCCTTTTTCTACCAAATAGAAAAATGATGTTCAAACTTCAAAACTTTCAATATCATACATCTACATAATATTTTGGAGGATGAATGGCCAACAGACATAAACTTTTTTTCCCCATACAACGTTCCTCTATTAGATAGGCTATAAAACCAACTGTAAGATGATTGATGACAAATAACAAAATTGAAAACAAATCACAAATATACTTGAATTGGCAGACCGTCCATTGCTTACATTGTAACTATAGGAATATCTAATATAATCACTTATATTCATAGGCTTATCAATCACAAAGGCCATAAATATATAAATAGTAGCACACATCACATATGAGGTCAAGGAACATTTCATAAGAAGAAAAGTGCACGCATGTGAAAGAGAGCAGCATTGAACCTTAAAAGCTTTGAAATTGTATCATCATCTGGGCAAACTTCACATGCCATGCTCAAATCATTAACAGCATCCTAGAAGAATTAAGGATATCAGCAAATAAATAAGTATATTAGAAGAACAAAAGTCGTCAAATGTCTAAAAAAATCCTAATATGAGGAGTGGAAGCACACCTTTAGTAGACCAAGTTCCTTATATGCTCGACCTCTTCGATAAAGAGCTTTAAGATTTTTTGCATCAAAGGACAAAACCTAGAAAGAAGAGTAGTTAAGCATGCATTAATGTAAAATAGCCAATTATAAAAACCTAATTATGATAATTATAATTATAATGTAATACCGATGATAATATAATACAGAACACTCCTTGTCAAGTTATACATGCAAAAAAAAGGGAAAATTTTCTTACATGTTATAATCAAATGTTAGTTTCCTTCCCATCATTTTTATCATCTTGCAGGCTATTATCCCCATATCACTGCTACTTAAATATTATACCTGGTTATTGAAGTTATAATTAACAAGTAACATCATATTTTGCAATGATAAAAGAATGAAATTAGAGTTACCTCAGAACCTTCTTTTACGCATTCATCATACTGCCCTGTCTTCAGGTAACAAGACATCAAGTTGAGTGAGCATGCTAAAAGAAGCTTTCTACTTTGGGAGGATGGAATTTCTCTAATGTTTTGCTTGGCCTAGAAGATAATCGAAAGTAAGAAATCAGGCCTTTAGAACTGACTAACAGATGCATGACATGAGGGATCTCGTATAGAAACAGAGAAGGGGGGGTGTTAGGAAGACAATTAAAAGTCACAAAAGAGCACTTACAAGACAATACTTCTGCATAGCTTCCTGAAATCTACCCTGATTGTGAAGTTCATTGCCCTGCAAATATTAATTTTAGTCCACAAAGGCACCTAGTTC
>JANTPZ010114442.1:0-10707 GCA_025593235.1 Vachellia pachyceras
GCCCAGAACTGTGGGTGAAACAGTGTTTTAGTGATAGGGGTGGAGGCAACATGGATCCATAAAAAGTGGGGTAGGCTGTGTAGGCACTAGTGAGTAGTGAAGGTGAATAGTACAGAAAAAGAGGCGTAGGTGAGTGAGATAGGAAAAGCGTGGCGTGAATTCCAGAAATAGGGAGATCGGGGGAGCCGCGATTGGGGGGCGGCAATCATGTGCCTTCTTCGTCTCTCCAGCTGTGAACGTTAATCCCCTTTCATATCATCCTTTTTGCTGCAAATGAGTTCTCTTTTTCAAGACGTAGTTCCTATTTCATTCCTTGCCCTGCACGTCGTCATCAGTCATCACCCTCCCCAAAAAAAATCCAACACAGGTCCCCTCAATAAGCAATTCATGATTAACTGATCAAACACGTGCATGTACTCGTCTCTTGTTTTTCTTTAACTACATATAATTTTTTAAATATGTTTGAGACATTTCTATAACACTAAATGTAAGTCTTTATTAACGAGGATTCATACATTAATTTATCACATTTTGAGAGTCTAATGTATTTTATTAGATTAACCGTGATGGTTGCATTCTCATTTTTATTTTGTCATGGTTTATCCTCTTGATATAAAAGGATCCGCAGCTCAAATTATTCTCGCTGGATATTATATATATATATTCATGACTACGTTTACTTGTGACCATGTAGTAACTTATATAAATTCTTTCATGGTTCAATACATTGATATTGATAGTGATTCCAAGCTTCCGTTAAAATAAGAAATCAATGTGCTAAGTAGAATAATTCTACCAAGCTGACGCTTCTAACGGTTTCTCATCATCTCCCCTCATATATCACTGTTCACAAGCCGATGAAAGTCGACATCAATAAGAATGACTTGACTTGGGCTTCATAACATCATTTTGCGGCATTACTTCTTCACAGTTGTTCTTGATAATCATTTCGTTTTGATTTCATATTCAAATTTAAATCTCATACCTCATTATTAATACATATGATCCCTACTTTTACTTTTTCAATTGTCCATAATCACCCAACCCACACCCTACTACTCATCTCTATTCCTCTTTCCCCCCTCTTCTCCATAGTTTCTTTCGTTTTCATGACTCTACTATTCACTGTCATTTTCGTAATGATCTAAACCAGAGAGGGAGGATGTGTGCATCAATGCTCTACATCTTCTTCCTTGAGAGCCACTGAACCAGAGACACGAATGAAGGGTTTATGATGTATGCTCATGTTTCTTTCTATCTTCTGTTACTTGCATAATATAGGAATTTTTGTTCATCTTTACAATGTTTCTTTTTTAACATATGGTCATTCTGGGTTTTCAATGTTTATAGTAAGTTGTTCATTGTGTTTTCTTTTTAAGCATCAGAATATATGTTACAAAAGTTTTGCAGGAGTCTGTATCAGTTATGAAAAATAGAGATGAGCAGAGAAAAAGTCACTCTCAATGTAACTCTAGTGACCATAGAAGTGAATGAGAAAAGTTTCTCAAATAGAAGGGCAACTCAAGTGAACAAGAGTAACTCGAGTGACATAAAAGAACAAAGAAGTTCAAAATCAACTCGATTGAGTTTGCAACTTGGTGTAGTCCAACATTTTACTTCACTCGCATCAAAATTGTCTACGACAGAGAAATTTACTTCAACTTGACTGAGTAACAGCTACACTGCAGGTGGAACACGGCAAACTCAGAAGTTGGCTACGACAAAATTGTCCTGAGAGGGACTGCAAGGACGAAACTTGAGTTCACTCCTGTAACTTGAGTTTAAGTAATTTTTCTTTTGTAACTCGAGTTAAAACTACAAGTGTTTGCTTAGAACTTTCATTTGTTTTAGGATTGCTTTTTTTTAATTATATGTTTCTGTTTGGTTACTGCATCAATGAAGGGATTAACTCAACTTATTGATGATTTGGCCAATATACTAATATGCTATGCTTTTTTATGTTTAATTTACACTAATGAAATAGACAAATTTCCCCATCTATACTTCATTTTCTTTTGTTTAATTTACACACCGGAAATAAGATTTTTTAATGCTTTCTCGTGTGTTATAATTTCATTTGGTTGCTTTCTTTGCTTTGCAATATTGCTACAAAACTTATATCAAATGATGATTTTTTTTAAAAAAAAGTTGATTTCTCTAATTTTCAGGGTTTTTAAGTATTTACATGCTAAGATTCCATGGTGACTTCAAGTGAGTTTAGATTATTGACTATGACTAGGGATAGAAGCATATATTTTTACTATTCCTCTTTATATCTTTATTCATATGTTTCTTAGAGCAATTAGTTTCCGATGGAATATAGCATTTTGCCCGTGCATTGAGTTGCAACTTGCAACAACATATATAATGCAACTCGAATTACATTAAAACGGATATTGCTCCCAACCCATTACTCTAAGTTGAAACTAGGTTGAAGGATTGAGTGAGACTATAAATAAAGCAATGAAACTCGAGTTACATTTCATAACTTGAGTGTCGAAGGTTGATACTCATTCTCATTGAAAACTCGAGTTATGCATTAGAGTTAAAGTAATTTTTAAGCATAATTTACGTCTGAAACTCAAGTTACACGTTAGAGTGAGAGTTATGTTTAAAAGTGAAAGATAATTTGTATAACTTTAACGTTTATCTAAACATGAGTTTGCCCAGTAAGTAAAATGTTTTCTTCTATAAAAATTTCACTTTTACATATGCATTACCCATGTGAAAAATTTAAGAACATCAAAGTATTAAAATCAAATTAAATTGTGACTGCAATGTATGACATAACCTCATTTGAATAACCAAACTTAAAACGTGTTTTAAAAACTTATGGCTTGTTTGGAAATCAGGTTTGAAACCTAGGTTTCACAGATTTCGAGGTAAAACCTAAATTTTGAAAAGTGATTTATATTTGGAAAATTATAGCTTTTACGGATTTCGAGGCAAAAAAGTAAGAAAGAGTGGGTATGAAAGAGGAAAGTAAGAAAGAGAAAGAGAGAAAAAGTAAGAAAGAGAAAAGAGAAAAAAAAGTAGTAAAAAGAGAGTATGAAAGAGAAAACCTAGATTTCCAAACTGGGCTTCCAAACAAGCCCTTAGTTATGAAAATTATGAATTTTATTCGAATAGCTAAAAGCTACTATAAAATTGGAGATTTCATTCAAATGACAAAATTGTCATTCAAATGATCATACAAGTTGCATGAAAGAATTAGAGGTTTAAACTACCCTTATTCCATCCATAATCTTCTTGTGGAACACATGTTCCATTTTATGCAAGAATTTGACAAAACCACAACTCTGGAAGACAAAACAATTGCGATATGCATTAACCTAGTTTGCCTTTTTTACTCTTTCACATCCGGAAGATAAAAAAAAATTGTTGATATGAATTATAAGCTGATACAATAACTGCTAATTTTATAAATTTTCTCTCTATAAAAAATAATGAAATACATTCATTGAGCAAGATGAATGAATTGTGAGATGTAATAACTCTTAATTTATAAGCTTCCGTGCAATTTACAAGCCTCTAGTTCTATGTATAATGTCCCCGGTGCATCCAAGTGGCCCAAACGCCGATTCACAATTGTCCCGGATTCTTCGTTTTTCAGCATGACGCGCGGTCTCGTATGGATTTTTAATTTGACGGCACATGTATGGAAAATGGTAGGCCCTTATTCCGCTGATATAGCACACGCCATTGGAGACAGTTAAGACAGCGAAGCAGCTGTCGATTTCATCCAAGAAATAAATAACTTGATCGATTCGAAACGATTTTATTCATCACACAGCAGCCCTAATTGCAGGTCACAATCCCGTCCATCTCTATTTGCATGGTTGAAAGGCAAAAAGATCCCATATTTGTTTTCCTGGAAAAAGCAGAGGTCGTAAATGACATGTGACAAACCTGGGTAGTGATCCAGATGGAGCAGTGCATGATAAGAAACAAGCCCTTGTCACCGCGCGGTACGCAAGAATTATGTGCGTGGAAAGCGAGAAAAGATACAATAAGGTGGCGGAGGGAAAAAGGCTTGGGAGGGCATGAATGTGAAAGCTTAGAAAATTGCAGGTCAAAGAGAACGTGCTTGGAATTTATAGAAGACGGCCCTGCATCCTCGTATTCTGAAACTTTTTCTATCGTTTCTGTATATATGTGGTTTTTCGGCCGCTCAAGTCAAGCGCTGTTGATTATTTCTTTTTGGCCACTCTCCTGATACACAACGGAGTTTGTGCAGTTTAATACTTTGCCTTTCTTTTTAAAATATACTTGATAATGCGATACACAACAGACACCTTAGGGAATGAATTAGGTACGGGTAAGCATTGCTGCGTGTACGCTTACTTGCTGGACGCCCTGTGCTGATGAGTGGAATACGTACAATACTATGTTTGAATGAAACGTTTGTGTGGCTAATCGTGCAACTGCATTCCTATGAAATCATGGAAAGTTATTGATCATGTTGCTGTGTACTGGTTGTGATGATCGAGAATTCCTAACAACTCTGAGGCTCTCTCGGTGATCAGCACAAAATTATATCCTCCACACAGTATCCTCCACACTTTAAACAGAAGCTCCTCCTATCCCATCATTTTCTGCTTTATAATCTAAATCCTGGCAGTCCAAAATTTGATGATGGCTACGCAAGTCTATTTCTTTTTATGAGCGGCTAGGAGTCAATCTTATTCCGTGCGTATATATTGGGTTTGTTTGTCGAAGCGTTTTTAAAAGTTAAACGTACGTTCAACAGTGTTTTTTCGTAAAATGAGATAATTCTCTTCATATATTTACCTCGAATTACGTAAAAGTACTTCTCCACCGCATTCCCAAATAGGCACTTTATTTTGATCGTACTACTCCACATGCTATTTGAAGTCAATCTTATTATTTGGCTGGAGTCAATCTTATTCTGAGCATTTCTATTACGAACAAGGGATGGTTAATTAAGTATTGATTTTATTTAAAAATATATGTAATTCATTTTTTATCATCTTATCTATATTCAAATGAAAGGGTTTTCAAATTTTCATTCATTCTCTCTTCTGCTGATAACTTTAAATAAAGATGCAACAACAGTAAGCCTCATCGTAATTAATTGGGATCGGTTACATGGGTCTCATGAAATTATCATAATCTATCAACAATCATACTTGTAGATACCTTATGCCCCTTAATAACTATATTAAATGTTTTCTCTTCATTATTTCTCTATTCATTTCTAAAGGATTCTATACGATTTGATATATTATTTTCATTGGCACATCCAAATACCTTCTTTGTACATGTCCAAACCATTTTAGGCAATTGAAAAAAAAAATTAATAAATGCCTTATCGATTGACTTGTGATAATGGGGATCGTCTATCTCTTGTATAACGTAGCCTATGATAAATGACAGAGGGTGCATGAGAATTCAAATTACTGGAAAACATGCAAGACATTAATCTATATATGGTTTTAGTGTTAAAGGTATGATATTTGAGGACATAGAGCCCTGGTTTAGATTAACGGTAAAAACTCCTTATGCAACATAATTAATAGTCTATAAGATGAGTATATGAGAAAAATTTTATTTCGACTTACTTGAACACTTAGGTATAGTTGCTGTGCATGGACGTGGATTGGGTAAATAGCTAGTCAGTTAAATTGACAAGGGCAGGCCTCCAAAGCATTATTTAGTTTCGTGGGTTTTAGTGTGGGGGGAAGCAACCCATTTGCCCCTTCCACATTAATGCTCATTGTGAACTTCCCTTCCTTGTTTCCCAACTTCTCATGACAAAAAATCAGAACAATTATATATCTTAGGGCTTGTTTTTGGGAGAACAGATACAGATTTCGAGATAAACATGTGAGAGGAATTTTATCTCGGTAAACGTATGAATGGATTTTGGGGAGGCCGTAAGGCCTTATACATCCACCTTACTTTTACTTGTTTTAATTACCAGCATAAATTATTCTAAATTATATAATTCTTTTACGTCTACTGTTTTATGATACGTAAACAATTACACGGGTCCTCTAATTTAAGAGCCTGACTGTATTTAAAACTGAATTATATATGCTTGGCTCTTATTAGGCGCCACACATGCAAATATCTTGTACGACATTAATTAATTTAGTACTTGATATGGAATTTGCTGAACTTTTAATTTTTTCTATAGACTAGTTTCCTATTCTAAGTTCCTAACTTAAGTCACGTGTACGGACTTATATGCTGTCGCATCTTTTTTTTTTTTTGCCAGCGAAAAACCAAATAGCATTAATAAAGATAATATACAAGCAATACAGACAAGCAACGAAGCCCAAAACGAACACAACCCAACACCCAAACAGCACACCCAAACACAAACCCTAAACAGAAACAGGGACACAGAAACGTCGCCGCCAATGCCATCGCCGGAAACAAAGAGGACACACCAAGTGTGCCAGCACGAAGGAATGAGGGCTCACTGAACCCCTCGATCAAACCCCTCCAATGCATAAACGAGTCTGCTCCAAGAAGAGCAGATTCCCCAACTCCGCACAGACAACGCCGTGGGAAAAGAAACGCCACCGACAGCATCAGCAACAACTCACCAGCCCCAAAGAGGAACGACCAGCGCCACCACAGCCCCAAGCCACCAGATCTAAAAGGAAAAGATCGATACCAAACACATATGATATCGCATCCTATAATAAAAATGATGGACAAATCAATATTCCTTTCCTTCAACAATATAAGTTGACGTTAACGTTCATTTACCAATTTTTTTTTCATGTAATTAACACTTAAACGTTATAGTTTATTCTATTTTTTTTCTTTTAAGATAATAAAAGTGGGGAAAAGTTCAACTTAAAACAAATTGAAAGAATTAACCGTTTTTATTAATTATAGTAAAATTGTTGAAAGTGATTTATATTATGGATTGAATGAAATAATAAAGAAGTTATGTGTAAATGTGAAACTTAAGAATATTCATTGTTAAGTTTTGAAAGACAGAATTGTCCACAGATTATAGGGAGGTTAATTACTTGAGAGTCAATTTGCATGCACTTGACTTGGAGTTAAAGCGACAGCTGGAGTATAAAAGCTAGTCCTATATGTGTCTGTGTGTATATATCACTTGAGCGACCAAAAATTCTATAATTTAGGATCTCATCCGATGTTTACAATATAATATAATGCCTGAAGTCGTGGTGACCATATTTTATCCCCTCAATGACTAAAAACAACTTGGTGCTTGGGAAATAATTTTTTCATACGGTGCACGGAAGTTAAGATAAAAACATCTCAAACTCTGTAAAAAAAATATCAAAATCCGTAAAAGCATATCAAAATCTGTAAAATCATTTTAAAATTCGTAAAATCATTCTGGTATCAGTAACTCCTTACTCCCAATGGATTCCTAAATACACACTTAATGCAAAAGTTCCGAGTTACAAAAAGAAAAATCTCATGTTCTATTTATTTACTGTTTATTTATATAAATATTCTATTTTTGAACCGAACATGTCAATGTATTTTGAAACCCATTTCCTTCCTTGTTTGTCCCCCGCTGCAGTATTTCTTGAGAAATCCCTTTCGATGGAAGGGCAGTAATTTGTGGTTTGTTTGGTACGCATAATTCATTTTAATGGATATGGATATGAAAATGGATATGGATGTGGATGTGGAAATGGATATGGATGAGAGGTTTAAAAGTATGTTTGGTATGTCCTGGAAATGAGGTATGATTTTTAGATGAAAAGACCTAAAAGTTCTTCTAAATTTAAAAATCTTTTTTTAACTTTTAAAACTACCTAAATCACATTAAAAAATTTTTTAAATGGAATTATCAATATGGAATTGGAAATTCAAGATTTTCATGTGGAAATGAAAATCCATGAGTTTGATGGAATTGGTTTTCATGTGGAAGCCAATTCCATCATACCAAACATGCATGGATATGAAAATCAATTCTATTTCTATATCAATACCTCCAAATTCCATCAAACCAAACGGACCCTTGGACATCTTCAAAGAAAGAATTGGGAACAAATGATTAAAAACTAAAAAGGTAGGGTCATGATGAGTCATCATATAATAACACGTATTGTAAATGAGACAGCAACGCCGACCCAATACCAACGATTCAATTTGCAATTATAAGAGCGTGTGACCCTCGTGCCATGCCCTCTTCTTTTGAACGAAGCTCTCATATGCATTTCTGGAATCTCCTCATTCATGATACACACTCATATCTATCACCGTTTCAGAATTAATACAAACACAAACACACAAACGCTAAGAGGAATGACTCCAAAAATAGTAAAAGGAATTTTCTCTCACCTCCGACATATCCCCACCACTTTTTCTTCCGTCCGAACACGTGATTACAGTACAGTGCCGCCATTGGAGAGCTTCAAAACTTTAAATCTGTGAGATTCGGGTGCCTGCTAAACATAAACAGATAATAGGAGCCTCCTCGTCACATTATAACTGTTCCCCAGTAGTTTTCTTGGAGGTAGTATTTGTGCTTTTAACCTTTGTTCATGTTCAGTTTAATGACCAGAAAAAGTTGTGATCATGTGATTGCTTTGTTAGCGGCATGCTTTGACTCTGGTGTGTTTCAGAGACCAAACTGGCATAAACCTTATATAAAAAAAGAAAAAAACCTGAGAGTTCAAATATAGCAAACGATACTATTCATGACAAATCAATATTTCAATCCCTGTAGGTAAATGTATCATGTTTAGTGCTTAATAGTATCTAAAAAAAAGCTCGTGATCATGCCGTTAGTGTGGGTGTTTTAGTAAGTTTTTTTTACCTTCAAAAGCATGTTTAAACAGTGTTTTTTCGTAAATCAAAATAATCTCTTCCACGTATTTACCTTGATTTATTTAAAAGCACTTTTCAACTGCTTGTATATGATGATTTTGGTTGTGAATGCGAGAGGGTGGCTTCAGTGGCGACTGGCAAGTAGCTCATCGGTTGACTCAGCTTGTTGCAGTTAGTTGGTCATGGACGTCAGAGTGAGTGAGTGTGTGTATCTTTTAGTAAAATAGCGTCCACTTCTGTTTGAAGCTTTCTGCAAATCTCTACATTCCTCCTGTGTTATCTCATCAGCTCATCCACACAGCTTCCAACAGTTCTCTAACACATATAATGAATCAATTAGAGTGATTTCAATGTATTTCTTTTCATCTTTTTGTTATGAAGATGAACAATGGTGGTACGGCAACCTTGGCCAGGGACATGCATGTGTGTCCCACTCAACACTGTTTCACAGTCATAGGAACTGGTTTAGAACCCATTAAATTCCTAGGCTGCCCTTTAATGTCCACACATTCAATTCATCACATGACACAACAAATCACAGGAGGAAAGGGAAAGGCCCTTGCCCCTCCACCCCCCACTTCCCTTCATTTTTATCTGAATTCATTCACAATATATAAATAAACAAAACCGAAAGTAAAGGAAAAATAAAGAGAGAAAGAAAGAAACGGACAAATCAAGCCTCCCCCACCCGATTAGATCCTTAAAGAAAAGGAAATTAACACATTAACCTTGAAAGTTTAAATGAACAAAATATTTATATGAGAAAAGCTCCAAAGGCGAAGCGGATGCCAAAACTAGGCCCCTCTCTCGGAGAGCGTGCTTTCCACCCCCCAATCGATGTAAACTGACGACCATTATCGGCTCCTTGGTTTCGTACGTGGGACTCTGCCTCCAGTCTTACCTCGTTGGTTCGTTGTACCAGTTACCATCAACATCCCCAACAATGTCCCCCCACGCGCAGGTAATCTCCGCGTGAATGCGCGTTAACTTTCTCTGAGTATCCTCAACAGTGTCTCCCGAGCTCTCTTCTCTCCTCTGGTCTCTCTCCTTTTGCCTTGCTATTATTATTTCCCAGTCTCAATCCTCACTGCCCCATTCTTCTTTCTTCCCGAACCCCTTTTGTCGCAGTATTTTTCCCCAAGTAATGGGCACATCATAGAGACGAAATTAAGCCTCCTCGTTCTGGTTTACTAACTGGTCTTGTCAGATCAGCGGTCTTTGTCATAGTATGGCATGCCACCGGGAATTCGGATTCCGACCACCAGCACCAGTTTTCTCCGGCTAAATGCACCGAACACGATGCCAGTTTATCACGACTCTTGAATCCCAGAGCGACAACGATGATGAGGACGGTGAATATGTAATCAGACCGTCCTTAGTTGACATCAGATTTTTCATCCGTTTGGGTGCTTGCAGCAATGACGACCACGAACACAGCTACACCGTCAGTGGACTCAACTTCGGCCGACGAGCTTGCGGCAAGAGCTGTGCAAAAGCGCTACGAAGGGTTGGTTATGGTCCGAAACAAGGCCATTAAAGGTAAAGGGGCTTGGTATTGGGCACACCTGGAGCCCATGTTGGTTCACAATACTGACACTGGACTTCCTAAAGCAGTGAAGCTCAGGTGCTCTCTATGCGACGCCGTATTTTCCGCCTCGAATCCCTCTCGTACTGCTTCTGAACATCTAAAGCGTGGAACTTGTCCCAATTTCAATTCTGCCCCCGTACCCATTTCCTCCGTTTCCCCCACGTCGGCAATTGTGTCGTCGCTGCCTTCTTCTTCCGCCCGCCACAACCACCGCAAGAGAACTTCATCTTCTTCTGTTGCTGCTCGAGCTTCCGGTGGTGGGCCCGCTTCATCTTACCAAGCTCCGCAGCTTGCCATAGTGGATCCGTCTCGATTCTGTGGGG
>JANTPZ010114447.1:0-12081 GCA_025593235.1 Vachellia pachyceras
GTGAAGCGCTAAAAACTAAACAAATAAAAACAATCATACAAAAATATGCAGACAGATAAAAAGAGACAGTCAAATGCAACCAAAAACAAACAACAGAACAAGCAAAAAGACTCAGCACTGAAAATAAGATCTGTTACATAAAACTGAAAACCAATAACTATAACTTGTATTGGAGAAATAAACCTCGAAAGGGCCTTTAATGTTCGCTACCGACAATTAGAGCGGCCAAAGAAACTGAGGGGAAAGGTGGAGAAAACATACCGGTGGCTATCGAAGATGAATATGATGGTATAATGCGCAGCCCTATTAGAGTGACCAACTCTGGTCTTTCAAGGTGAGACGGCCCGAGAGCTAACGCTGTTTGAACTAAAAAGAAAACAATAAAACTCAAAACAAAGTAGGACACAAGAAACCGAAGAAAAACACAAACACAAAACAAAAAAACGTGTATAAGAGAAACATATAAACATATCGAAAGCAGACATGATCAAAAGGGTTGAGGGGAACAGACCGATGGTTATCAAAGATGAATAAAGCAGTGAGACCGAGGAATGAACAATGCCAAATTGGGGAAATGAAAGAACAAAAAATCTGCAGGCATCAAATAAACAAAAACACTCACATAACAAAGGAAAAGGGAAGAACACAAATCTAAAGAGGGAAAACATTCAATAAAAATCTGTAGACAATGAAATAAAGATAGTCAAATCCAACCGAATGCAAATAATAAATCAAACAAAAGACTCACAGCATAGAAAATACAATATGTTAAATGGAACTAAAAAACTTTGGAAAAGAGAAAACAAACCCGGACAAGGCCTTATGAGTTCGCTATTGGAAGTTAGAGAGGCCAAAGAAACTAAGAAGGGAAAGGTAGATGTGAACAGACTCGTGGTTGTCGAAGATGAATGAGGTGGTGTGACAATGGAACGTGCAGCACCTAGGAGACAAATAGAAAGAATATATAAACATCTGCAAAGATCAAAAAAAGAAAAATGGTCCCACAATAAAGAAAAGGTTAAGAGCTAAAAACTAAACAGATAAAAACAGTCATACAAAAATATGCAAATAGATAAAGAGACAATCAAATACAACTAAAAACAAACAATAAAACAAACAAAAAGATCATCTGACTTCCCCTTTCCGTTTTTTCCATCAGTAGTAGGGGATGAGCTTGGCCCAGCTTCAGGATGATCAGATTGACATAGAGGTGCTTCTTTAGGGGATGGCTGAGATTGAAGCAACAACTCTTCGAATGGGTTTAGCCTGGTAGATATATCGCCTATCTTCTATTGCAGAATCTTCATTGGCCTCCTTATGGATGTCATCCCATCATTAATTTATCGACAGTTTTCTTTACAGTTTTATCGATTGAAGTTGTTATTAATGCTTCTTAGATAGCCTTATGAACTATTTGCTCCATTAAAGGTGCTTTCAATGCTTCTTGTACAACCTTCTAAAAAATTTGCTCGATTGAAGGTGTTTTCAAAGCTTCTTGGACAACCTTCTGAACAACTGGCCAAATTGAAGGTGTTGGATTTGGAGTGTCAACTCTGGTAGAATGGACATCATCCATTGCCCCTGGCTTAATCCTCTTCCTCTTCACCTTCACTTGTCCTTCCCCATCTGCACTGGCCACTATGAGACCCATCCTTGATAGCTGACTTTTACCAAATTTTGTAACACTTACAACCTCATCTCCTGCTTCCAGATGCCATATGCCGTTACTTTTTAGGAACAATGACACTAGGTGTGGGAATGGGAGATAACTATGTACCATGATAGTATCCAGCCAATAATTAAATTCGTTTATAAGTATCACCCCATAATCTCGTCGAGAGAAACTGGTGAAGTTATTCTCTTTGCTTACTATACATCTAGTGTATATGTACCATAGGATCCTCTTGTCCTCAAATATGGAGGCTTGACTGAAATATAACCCTTTCTGATCACCTTCGGGCTTCAACACAGCCAACACCTCCTCTACAGATCTATTGATAAAACCATCTGAAGGGGGTTCCCCTATGCTAAGCCACTGATTAATAACTTAGGCAGATAGTTCAAATTGTTTTCCCCGAACAGTAGTCTGTAGCCAATCTGGCCTCTTCTCCACGTCTCCACCCTCATTGATACCTAACACATCAGTCTTCATATTGTAGTAGAATGTTCTTTCTACACTAGGACTGTAGGATAGTTGATTCTCAATCCAGGATTCATACTATTTCAAAAACTCATTTAAGTCCAATTTTAATTCTTTTCTAATGTGTTCTAAATCAACGTAAATAGCATGAGAAATTTTCCTTTTACGAAATGATTCATCATATCATGCTTGGTCATTCAGTTGTAGAGGATCAACCACATACCCTTCTAGATGATGCAAGTCTAGTTTCATTGAACTCCTGGTCTTCTTCCTTGGACGGTTAGAACTTGAAGATTGTTCTGCCATTTTCATACAGACATTCTTCTTGTGCAGTAAGTTAAGCCCTTTTGTTGTACAAAAAAGTGATAATGACTAGCAGGCTTAGCCTTCGGGGAGTCTTAGATGTCTGCTCATTCCAATGTACTTCTACTTCTGTCGTTTCAATAATGCATTAACCTATGGGTCGCATTTAGACCATTTAATTGACAGGTCAGTTTAGAAAGATAACAAAATACATTCAAATAGGTAGTAAGGCACAATCGAATAAATACATACGACTCATTCAAATGGTTGCCATGTCTTGTCAAGGTTCATTCAACTGAACATCTATCTTGTCAATTTGAAATTTATCATGAGTTCCATTCGAATGGTAAATATGTCCCATTCGAATGGATACACATATCCTCAAGGTAAACTTTCTAAATCGTTGATATCTGTATGGTGTAGAATATCTAACCTCATGAATTCGAATGAGCATTAAGTGTCATTCGAATACATAGCCATATCCAGGAGTCAACCTTTCTAAACCTTTCTAAACCTTAATTGTCTTACCTACGGTTTAGAAAGTTAGATCTTTAAAGCTGTATATAACGTCTAACCTCCTCCATTCAAATGATAAATATGTCCCACTCGAATGTATACACATATCCTTGACTGAAATATAACCCTCATTTTTTATCGAGGGTAAAATTTGGACTACCTCATTCGAATGTGGGGTACAAAGCATTCAACTTGATGCATCGTCTCATTTTCTAAACTATAATCATCAACAACGCTTTAGAAACTCTTAATCGTATATGTTATAGGACGCAATCGATTGACCCACTCTAAATAACTTCATTTTATTGAAGGTAAAATTTGGACTCCTTCATTCAAAGGTGTTGTAAAAATCATTCGAATGGATATAATGTCTCACTGTCTAAATCATATTCATCAACAACGCTTTAGAAACTCTTAATCGAATATGTTATAGGACGCAATCGATTGACCCACTCTAAATAACTTCATTTCATCGAGGGTAAAATTTGGACTCCTTCATTCAAATGTGTTGAAAAAATCATTCCAATTGATGCATGTCTCACTATCTAAACCGTATTCATCAACAACACTTTAGAAACACTTCATCGAATAAGTTATAGGACGCAATCGATTGACCTACTCTAATTAACTTCATTTTATCGAGGGTAAAATTTGGACTCCTTCATTCAAATGTGTTGTAAAAATCATTCGAATGGATGCAGCGTATTACTGTCTAAACCGTATTCATCAATAACGCTTTAGAAACTCTTAATCAAATATGTTATAGGACACAATTGATTGACTCACTCTAAATAACTTCATTTCATCGAGGGTAAAATTTGGACTACCTCACTCGAATGTGGGGTACACAGCATTTGAATGGATGCAGCGTATTACTTTCTAAATTGCAATCATCAACATTGCTTTAGAATGTATAACCCTTAGAAATTTGAATGAGTTAAATGTGTCATCTGAATGGATAATATTTTTCAGGATCAAGTCCTTCCAAACCTTTACGTCCTCCATTCGGTGTCATCCGAATGGCCACAACATTCATGCTTTCGAATGGTTATGCCTATTCAGGGGGTTCATGATTTCAAATGGGTATAAAGTTCGATGTAGAAACAATATGCATTCAAATGAGTTCTATGTGTCATTCAAATTAGTTCCATTTGAATTTTTAGGAGTCAATCTTTCTAAACCCTTTGCCTGACCTATGGTGTAGAAAATTACCTTTCTAAACCTTAATTCCAACCACGGTGTAAAATTTCAGGAACCTTATTCATTTGAATTAGTACTATGTATCATTCGATTGAAACGCAGTAGTCAACATCTTTCTAAACCTTTTGTCTAAAACCTTAGTTTCAACCACGGTGTAAAATGTCAAGCACCTTATTTATTCGAATTAGTACTATGTATCATTTGATTGAAAATACATGTTTAGTAGTCAATCTTCCTAAACCTTTTGTCTAAACTATGGTTTAGAAAGTTATCTTTCTGAAGCTTGGTAATAACCACGGTGTAGAATGTCTACCCTTATACATTCGAGTAAGTACTATGTGTTATTCGAATGGAATAGCAGTTTCAAGAATGAATAGAAGTTTAAACGTTGTTTTGTTCTCATTCGAATTGATGATTATCAACTTTGTATACCTGTGTTCAAATGAACGGTTTTGATTTCCACCCTTCTAAACCATTGATTGATCATACGGTTTAGAAAGTTAACTTGCTATACCTTTTTATCTATGGTGTAGAAAGTCTATGTCCCATTAAATGCGATGTCCAGTCTCTTTAAATGCTTCATTCAGTCTCTGTTCTCACTCTACTCATACATACACATACGAAATCATCCTTCATGCGACATACCTTTTCGTAAACTTCTCTTCTGTTTCCTTGCTTCAGCGAAATGTTTCTGTAAAATTCTCTTCTCTTCTTTGTCATGTTGTTGTCCTATTTGCATAACGTGGCGAAATAAACTAGCCCTAGCAACAGTCAAAGCTACCCCACCCATATCTCGTATAGTAGGAGTGGAACCACATTGAAGAACCTATCCAAAGAATAGAAGGATGAAAGCAAGATAGCAATAGAATATGATAGCAATTAGAAACTTGTCAGAGCCAATGCCACAAAGTATATAAGTTACGTTGCCCTCCTAGCGCGAACCAAGGCAAGCATCCTGGAAGATGAGTGGAGCAAAGTCCCAAATGGTGCAAAGAATGATATATGGGACACGCTCCGGGTATATAAAATATATTTTCCCTGCCTTGCAGTCTTTTATATTATGTTCTTAGTAACAGGTTGAATTGTAACTATTGAAGGGCATGTATGACGTACCTGACGATGCCACATTGAAGAAGAAGACATTGTCATTCTGCTGCACCAGGTGGAGGGGGTTCAAAACACCCTTAGCTGTACATATGTACATACTCCGATCAAAACCGGTGAACCTTAGCCCACTCCTTGCAACAAGTACCCGTTCATTGATAACGACCCTTAGCAAGAATTTTGTAGACTTCGAACCACTCCAGAAGTTTGGTAAGGTCCATTTATGTTAACCTTTATTTCACATCTTTTGTCAATCAATGAATTATGGTATTTGACATTTAACCATATCATAAACACGAATCCAGGCTAAAAAGGCTAAATTCATCAACATTGGTTGGAATAATGACTGCTCTCACACAATGTCTCGGGATAGATACGTAAAGGCCAAAAAAGAAATCATCGAGGCCAAGAGGAGGAGGTTGGAGGAACAGGTTCAATCTGACCCTTCCATTACTGTCACTCCATCTTCTCCCATATGTCGCGAAGATCGCTGGAAGTATGCCTACAAAAAAAATGGGCAATACACAAGCGAACGTGCTCAAATGATTGCTAAAAATATGGTAAGTGTGTAAATCATTTGCTTTATTCACATGAGTACATGAGATCTTATGTTATCCTATATGTGCCACAGGACATAATTAAACAGCAAGAAGCAGTCGGTGCATTCAGACTGTCATGGAGGAACGATGTTTTGATGGCTGCTGTTGGCAAACCGGATCGTCCTAGTCGACTGAGGGGTATTGGACGCAGCTTGGGCTTAAGAGACGTATTTGGAACCCATGCTTCTGCCCGAAATTTAGTGACCAAGGATGAATTGGATTCACTATTGGCTAACATGAAGGCAGAGGCGAGGGCAGAGGCTGAAGCGACTTTCGAGTCCAAGTTGGACGCTCCTGCTTCTGATCGAAGTATAGTGACAAAGGAGGAATTACATCCTCTACTGGATGTCGTGAAGGCAGAGGTGAGGGCAGACGTAGGAGCGACATTCCAGGCTAAGTTTGACGCTCCTGCTTCTTCCCCAAGTCTTATAACGAAGGAGGAATCGTATCCTCTCCCGGCTGCCGTGAAGGCACAGGCGAGGGCAGAGGTAGAAGCGATGTTCAAGGCCAAGTTTGAAGCTTCTGTTTTTGCCCAAAGTCTAGTGACGAAGGAGGAATTGCATCCTCTACTGGGTGCCCTAAAGGCATAGGCGCGGGCAGAGGAAGAAGAGTTGTTCCAAGCCAAGTTCGAAGCTCGAATGAGGTAGATGATGGATGAAATGGTGACATTAATTAACTCTAAACAATATAACCGTATCCCATCTGAGAGGCCAACTTGTATTATAGCTGAGTGATCCGACTAAGCCACAAAATGTAAACTTAGGTCGTTGGTTAGCCTTGAAAATGGATCAGGAATATTAATTGTGATTTTCAAGGATTGTATAATGACAACCCTAGGGTTGTTCTCTCCAAAAGCGATTTACACACAAAAAATTCTTAGCTTGCGATAATGCTTGTAATACAAATGCAACCAATTTTCAAATCAAACTATGAGAAGTACCTAAACTAATTACAAAATAAAACTTGTTTTTGGTATTTTTTTTGAATGACTAGGGAAGTAAGGAACAGATAGAAGTATGAAAAGTGTATGTGATTATGGTTTCCTCTTGAAAATGAAATGTGCCGTTATAGTTCGCAAATGATTAGGTAAAGCATCGACTTTCGCACTAAGTTTCGTAATTAAAAACTCCAACAACTCGCAGGGTAAGAAATCTCATGAATTGAACTCCAATCCATGAAATCCTTTAAGAACACTTAGTGTGTATACGGAAATCGCAAAGTGACAAAATCAACAACATACATTGTTGACTCTAAAACCAAGCACAACTAGGATGATAGAAGAGAATAACAAGACTTTATTGAATAAGCAAAATGAATTCCATTCTACTTTGTCAATCACAAAACAACTCAATACACATTAATCCAAGTTTGGCTCAACCGAGACCAAGTATTTACACACAAATTACAAAGTCCAACTAGGAATCCAAGTAATCTATAATGTAAATACAGATTGAAAGTAAATACTCCCCTTTCGGCACTTCGAACTCTGACTCACTTCATCTTCAAGAGTATGGAGAGTGCTCAGCTACTCATGGGTGATGGAAACAAGCTCAGCAATGATGACGGATGCATGATGAATGGATGGATGGTGATGAAAATGGGATAGTAGTGTGTGTGGTAGATGAAAATATGTGTGTGCCTCTCTTCTGTCTTCCCTCTGCCTCCCTTCTCTGCCTCCCACACGAAATTACCCTAAATGGAAGGAATAAACTATTTTGGATTGGATCTCTCAAGTTGGGTCGGGTTATTTTCCATCTGGAGTAAAATTCTGGTGCTGATGCACGATATTTGCCACGGCGAACTTAAGGTTTCGCCGCGGTGAAGCTCTCCCGAGATTTCATGCCTGATGATTTAACTTTGGCTGCAGCGAACATTGGATTGTGCCGCGATGAACTTCTCCAGAGCTGCATCCTCTTATCTTTTGCACAGAGTTCCTAAAATGGAACAGCAAATATGGGCATCATCATTTGCTTATGATGGAATCTAAGCATAATAACATAATTATTCATGGCATATGTACCCAAAATCATACTAATCCAAATCAACAACTCCTAATCTCAAATTAAGCACAAAAAGGGTCATGTAGGGGCTAAAATTGACATTAAGACTCTGGAAATTCAAGTAAAAAACTAATACTAATATGGCTCAATCAATGAGATACCCCCTGAAGTGTAGGACCATCCTTCATCCCACGTGACTCCCATAAAACAAGTCCTTTTGATGGCCATGATAACTCCTTTGAATCGCTGACATTGGAAATGTGCAATGATATTGTGGGAAGGACATTATCATAATTGTTGATCGGGAGGACATGGTGTCCCTTCTGGTTAGATGGCAGGAGCTTACCATTGTGGTAGTCCAGATATTCCTGATGTATGACACCTCTTTTGAGTAGTTGGAAACAAAATAGATTTTATCATTTACTGAATGCTTTCTTCAAAATAGGTACATACAGAGTGAATTGGCATCATCCAGCCTCAACAATAAAATTGGATTCCTCTATTTGTTCCATATCCAGGATAAAAGCAACACTGCTTACTTGAGATAACAATACCTATCGAAGGCAGCACTGGCAACTTGTCCTCATATCCTTGAAGAAAAATAGCATCATCTTTCTATGCTCCATGAACCAGTCTCCTGAGAAAGAATTGAAGAAGATATTTGATGTGTAAGCTCTCTTATGTTTTATTAATACTATGCATTTTTCATCACTTTCCTACAACCTTCATTTTGATGATAGGGCCATGAGAGAATATCAGGTTGCACATCTGGGTAAGACCAAGTATCAGGCAAGAGACTCTGGATGGATCGCACCAAAAGTAAGTACATTATGATTGTTTGTTAACATGAGAGCTCCCACAACTAAGTGCATTATGATTATGCTTTTGCTAACAACCTGTTATCTTAATAGATTCGTAGATAGCCCGTGCAATCCAATTTATGTAACTTATATGTGCTGAGATACATAAATAATGTCATCTCCTTACGAACTACTAAGTAAAGTAAAGAGGTACATATCTCATTTTTCATTTTTTAATGCAAAGTAATGGATACTTAATTACTTGGACAATTTTGATTTTGCATATGTTTCAGCTCGATAAACCATTCCCTGAAGAGGATATTGACCACATACGTGAGCAGTGGTGTCAATACTTTCTTTCTTCAATTAGCACATAGTGTCGAGCTGAAAATGTAAACTTATGTTCTTTTTTTTTGTTTTTTCCCTTTTTCACATTTCTCAAGAAAAATTATGTATGTATATATTCATTCATATACAGTGAAGATGTAAATGTTAATGTATCTAGTTGTGAAAGCAAATGTATATTAAAAGTGGTTAATGCAAATGTATATATCTTCATATCTACTTTGTGTAAAATTTCATAAGGTTTAGGAAGGAAAGTTTAAATGAATTGTCATGTTTTTGGCGGGAAATAATAAGGAGAGAGAGAAATTAGAACTATGCGGGGCCTTTCTTCACCGAACATAGGAGGTACAGGTTAGAAAATTTTCTTTTCGCAGCGAACGTTACTAGGGTGGGTTTGCAAAGGACAGTGAATGATGCATTCGGATGAGGCACTAAACCCAATCGAATGGATACAGCGTCTTCGCCTTCTAAACCTTTGTCGTCAACAACACTGCAATTCGAATAGAAAGGCCAGTCGATTTGTCTTACATACGATGTAGAAATTGACCCTTTCTAAACCTTAGCATCAGCCACGGTGTAGAATATGTAACCTTATACATCTGAATGAGTACATGGTGTCATTTGAATAGAAACACATGGTTAGGTATCGATCGATTCTAGACCGTTTGTCTTACATACGGTGTAGAAAGTGACCCTTTCTAAACCTTAGCATTGGCCACAACGTAGAATGTTTAACCTTATACATCCAAATGAGTACTTGGTGTTATTCGAATAGAAACGCATGTTTAGGGGTCGATCGTTCTAAACTGTTTCTCTTACATACGGTGTAGAAAGTGACCCTTTCTAAACCTTAGCATCAGCCATGGTGTAGAATGTGTAACCTTATACATCCGAATGAGTACTTGGTGTCATTCGAATAGAAACGCATGTTCAAGGGTCGATCATTCTAAACCGTTTATCTATGACCTACATTCGAATGAAAGATAGACACATTCGAATGCAACCTAACTAGCTTGCAGTGGACTTTCTACACCTTCCCTCTCAACATCGACTTATAATTATGTATTTCTAAATCGTTCTTACTAAATATACGGTTTCGAATGCTCATTATTATGTCATTTTAAACCGTTTTTTCGATGTACGGTGTAGAAAGTTGGATTTCTAAACTGTTTGTCTTACATACGATTTACAAAGTTGCCTTTCTTAAACGTTCTTACTAAGTATACGGTTTAAAAAATGTCAAATATCACATTCTCTTATTATGATGATCATTCGAATTGAGGGTATGTTCCAGTCTGTTAACGAACCTATCATTGTAATGGCCAAATGTCCAAATTCATGCTTCATCCTATAAGGGGCAGTGGAAATGATGAACAACGGTAAGTGAATGACTGTGGAAATAAAAATAAAACTGGGAAAATAACAATGCAAATTAAATATTGTAGAATGAATAATATCCGTTATTCGAATGAACAATATCCGTTATCCGTTATTTTGATGAATCTATCATCTTCCTTGTTTCTGTAGATTAAATGGCATTGAAACTGACAAATAGGCAACAGTTGAACCATCCATGAGTGAGTACAATATCATTAACAATCCATATTAAATACAATGGAACTAAACATTTGAATAAATTGAACATGCTACATGGAATATGGTAAATAACCCAAATGAACGCTAGATGGAAGGGGCCAACGGAATATATTGAACATGCTACATGGGAAGGAAGCAATTGATGACCTTTGGTTGGGAACTCAGCCATTGATGATGATGACAATGAAGAAGAAGAACAAACATAACACTAGTAACGAATAATCAATGAACCCTGGAGTGTTCATCAATTGCTTCCATCCAGTCTCATGTTTGTTTCCCTCTTCAACATTAACATCGTCAAAGCTGTAGAAAACTGAATACAACTTCTTCGGGTGGGGGAAGTCTGTGTAAATGGATAACAACATGTTCAAGTTTGTTGACACTAGGTGTTTGAAAGGATATTAATGTTTTAAAAGCAGTGGAAGTTGAAGGGTTGTAGGGAAAAAGTTATGGCTACACATATTTAAATGTTTAAGAGAAGGAATCGAGGAATCCTATACCCAAATATAATCAATGGATGTAAACCTTTCATTTCCAAACCCCTTGTCTGGAATTGCGTTTCACACATTCGAATGATAGTAACTATCACATTCTGCTAATGAAGGACACATTTGGATGAAGTCCATGACTCATTTGAACGATACTCCCTCATCTTGAGTGGGGGAATGTGAGCTTATAAACCGTGTTTACATGTGCGGTTTAACAAGAGAGTCAAATGAAACTTTCTACACCGTTGATAAGAACGATTTAGAAAGTTCATAGATGTTTCATTCATTTGAGTGTCCAAATGGCTCATTCCACTGAGGTAGAGAGACTTTCTGCAGCTCATTAACAATAAATATACGAAAATGAAATGATGGGTTAAGAAACGAACGGTCTAAATGACTTGATTGCAGTTGGGTGATAGGTCTCCTCGATTTCTTCTCTTGGAACTTTAAATATGTGTTACAATAGATTTCAAAGAACAACCCTTGAACTTCTAATGCCTTAACAACCTAGATGACGTTGAGAAACGTGCTGAAGATGAACTATATAACGTCCCTAAGCATCTAACAATGAAAACAAAAAACTCAGAAGACATCTCTACTCAGTCGACTACTGGTATTGCTGAGAAACATTGAAGCAACAGAGCAAGGGGAGAAAAGGATCTACCCTTAAATGTACTCATTACCTCAAGGAAGGCACAGTAACAAAGATGCGGAGGCGGAGAGAAAATGCTTCAAGTCGAAGTGATGAATTGCTTGAAAGTTGTCCAAACCAGCAACCTTGATGCATTGCAATGTCGCCTCAGTCCAAGGGAAATGGAGAGACTAAAGTTTGTCATATTCAACAGAAAGATGGTACTGTTTAATTTTGACAAATGGAAATGAATCCTTGTCACCTCATGCTGCCCCTGGAGGAAGGCATTCGGAATTCATCAAATGAAGCAAACCATGAGGTTGCGACAAACCAAGAATGTTTTGCAATAGAGATAGCCT
>JANTPZ010114448.1:0-100108 GCA_025593235.1 Vachellia pachyceras
AGTCAAACAAACCCCTAACATAATTAACTGCTTCACTTCTCGATGATCACTTGGATCATAACCCACCAATTTGATCAAATAATCATATGCATCTGTAGTCAAAAAAAGAATGAAGAAAAAGAAATCAAACCAAAATCGTTAAAATTATTTGAAAGTTTCATCTGGTGAAGACATGAAATGCAAGGTTGATTGCTTCTTCTGCAGCTTCTGCTTTAAATTTCTCATCTTACCTTCCACTCTTGCAATAATCCATTATTCGTTTTCTGTCTTGCTTTAGACCTTTCCCTCTTCCACATGCGTTGGTCCTCTACGTCCTTCTGAAAGTGCTTGATCTCTCTTATAATGTGATGATCCAAGGGATTTTTCCATCTTTGAAAGCATATATGGGCATAATAAGGAAAATTGCAACTGTTACTAGAGAAGTCACCAACCAATACATTGGTGCAGGAGAAAGAACTTCAAGCAGCATTTGGAAGGCGGTTTTCGAATAGGTTGGCGAAAGCATGCCGTATAGCACAAGGAATATGTACCAAAAGGCGATACTACCTATGATGAATATGTATTGCATCCATGTGATATGGCAAATGATGAGGGCAATTTGGCAGTTGACAGCCCAAATGATGCAAGCAAACATTGTGGTACCAACAACTGCCATGTCTGGGGTCCGGCCATCACCTCGGAAAGCTTGGTCATAAAAAATGAAGATGTTGAATAAGAAGACAACAAGGGAGCAAAATAGACCATTGAGCATCCATCCGAGTATTCTATACCAGTCAAAGAACAAATTTCTTGGGCCTTGCTGACATAGTGCAGGAAACTGCAAGGAGAAGCGTGGCATTGTAAATAAAGGTTGGGAAGTTTGTTTCAAATGGACGAAACGCTATGAAGAGAACAAACCTGTAAACAAACATCTGATGGAACATCTTGTTCAAAAACACCAAGTGAAATGACAGGTAGTGATGTCAGAACAACATTGAACAATATCATGTACCAGTCATCATAAATTGATTGTCCAGAGAAGCTTGTCATAGCCTCAAAATAGAAGATGGTGAGCCTAAAAGCTATGTTTTTGTAGACGAAATAGCATATCTGCATGCATAGACCAACATTTTCAATTTATAATAGAGTGACGTTGAAGACATATCTAACATGTGAGAATAATGTTGATTGTTGAAGGTGAACATCAATCAGCAATAACCATTTGAGCTATTCTCTTGTAGCACCAGTGCCCATGGATTACCAAAAGTCGTTCCAAATATTTAAATTGGGCAATAGCTAAGTCACTAGCCATCACTGCCTAAAAAATAAGTTGCAAGTTTGAGATCATAGATTTCAGGCATGCTTCTGAAAGAGAAAAACTGAATGTTCAATATCTTGGACTTCTAATGATGAAATTAAAATTGAAAGAGAGAGAGAGTCCATTGACCGGTTTGACCCCAAATCGGAGTCAAATTGTCGACTAGACCGGATTAGAGGTCGGTTCACCGGTTTTCGGTCCGGATTAACAAACATTGCTCAATGCCCATCCACGTGACTTGAGTTTGTCCTGTGTTAATGGTTTTTATATTAATATTAAAATATCACTTTTACGTGAATGAAAATAAAATTTTCTTAAATATTTCTTTTAAAAATATTAAATTATGTTAAAAAAGTAATTTCTCTATTAATTGGGCACATTATTGAATTCACCAAGACAAATTTATACCCATTGATTTAGTGAAATAAATTCATGGATTATTAGAATTAAAAATGAATAATTTTTTAAAATATTTTTTATTTACATAATGCATAATAAGGTGAGATTTTAGTAATCATAATTTATAATTTATTTATTTACGCGGAAAATGACGTTTGTTTTGATAAAAAAGACAAAAATAAAAGAAAATGACCTTTGTCTTTAATGTAATTTTAGAAAATTTTCTTGTATATAGAAATTTATTTTTGTGTTTAATTTAAAAATATAAAAGTTAAAATAACTGAAATGTCCGAAGTGAATTTCCCTCTCCCATCTTCAGTACTCGCTTTTACCTTCCCGCTCATAGATGCGCGCCAAAACTTCTTCACCATCAGGCACTGTGCACGCCATGCTTTCCCAAAAACACAAACCCAGCAAAAAAACATGAAAATGAAAATCGAAGTACGCAGTTCTAGAAGGCAAAACAAATGAAAATAACGGAGACGAAAACGAAAGTGTACCCGAGAGTGAAAACAAAAATCTGAAACAGAGTTCCAGACGGTGGGAGATTGCTCATGCGGCTGGACTATTCACCAGAGATGAAGAAGATGAGGCGGAGGAGGAAATCATCGTTTCCATGGATCAGTGGCGATGGGGGAAGTAGAAGACAGGGATGAAGGTGGGGTTGCAGCTGAAGGCGACGGCACGACAGAGCATTTGGTGTAGTTGCGAGGAAGGTTGGTGACGAGAATCTGGACGTCCGGCGATGATCTTAGATCTGATATGGTGCGAGGAAAGTTGGTGAGATTTTGGTCGTCCAACAATGAAGCTGTGGAAAAGGCAATGAACGCCGAGGAAGAGGATATTTTTGGCAGTGGAATGTTTTCTTCTGGCCTTTGGGAATGGTGATTCCACTCAGCTTTTGAAAGGAACGATCATTCTCGTAGATCAGGGAATCTTCATCTTTTCTATTTCTATCGACGAACTTTTGGAAATTGAAATTCCTTTCTAAATCTCTCAAGTAGCATTGCAGTAAAGATCTAATTCCAAGATAATCAATGTATATCTTATGATTGACGAAGTCTTCGATTCTTCTCTGTATGTGAATGTTTATAGTGAGGTGGTGTGGACACTTTTTTTATTCCGTTCGAGAGTCCTGAAAAGACTACAATGGCGTGCTTTCCTTTTAAAATATAATCACTGAACAGATGGCATGTATTTGATTTTTTATAATCTCTTTGTTAAAGTATATTTATGTTAAACAATGTTGAGATCAATATAAACTTGCCCTCTGCATGGATGACCGCATGGGAGACCTTTTCCCCTTGAAAGGTGGCTGGATTTATTTGACCTACAAAACACGTTAATCTTTAAATAATAATTATTATTGCCATTAGTTAAACATCCACTTCGTCGAAACAATTATGTATTTAGCCAGATTAAAAAACTGTAATTGATGGCTTTTTATTGGTTAAGGCGCGAAGCCTTCCATTCCTCAAAGTTTCATATCTTCAGCTTATATATGTCCATTGGGCAGTGAAGAGTTAGAAGTAAGTCAACTCCTGTAACTGCCTAACTCCTTCATCACCATTTCGATATCATGGCCGCTACTGCTGCTTCGTCATCCTCCTCCACCTCTTCATTTCCTCCCAAGAAACATGATGTGTTTCTTAGTTTCAGAGGTGAGGACACTCGCAGAACATTCACCAGCCATCTCTTCACTGCCTTGTGCCAAAGAGGAATCCGAACCTACATAGATAATGAGCTCCAAAAAGGGGATGATATCTCAGACTCACTGACCCTGGCGATTAAGGGTTCAAGTATAGCTGTGGTGATCTTCTCGGAGAACTATGCCTCCTCAAAATGGTGTTTGAATGAACTCATCCAGATCCTTTGGTGTAAAGAGGTCCAAGGACAGCTTGTTATTCCTGTCTTCTATCAAATTGAGCCATCTCATGTGCGCAATCAAAGGCGAACAACATACATGGAGGCATTTGCAAAATATGAGAAAGACTTCAGGTTTAATCAAGACAGGGTGAACAAGTGGAAACAAGCTCTCTTTATAACTGCAAATTTGGCTGGCTGGGACTCTCAAACCTGTAGGTCAGTATACTCACCTCACTCCTCCAAACTAGATCAATTAACATGTGTGCTTAGTTAGCAATCAATTGACTACAGTTTTATACTTCTATTCGTTTTCTTTTATGCTGATTAGAATTTCAGTTTTCTTTACCCACGATTTCATATCTTAAACATTTAGATCTTGAAAATAAAATATTTATATCATAAATAATCTTGATGACCATTTATTTCTAAGAAATAATAACTTTTGAAAATCACATTTTCCCACAAAAAAAAGATAATGTATAGGCCATTACATGATATATTTTGTCTTCTTTGATTAGGGGTGCCTCTGGAAAAATGTCATTGAAATGTGTTCTAGTTAAGTTGTACCACCTATTTCAATTCGATTGTCAGTGGAGACAACGTAAATAACGATATCAATGAATTTTTTTCCTGCCACTTTAAATGATAGTCCATTTATTTTTACCAATATCTCCCTCTCTGTTTTTTGTTCTTTTGGCTACAACATACTTTCTTTTGCTGTAGAACGTAATGATTGTGTCAACTTACTTGCCAGACAAAAATCTCTTTTATCTTGAAAAGTAATGCTTTCTCTCTTGTTTGTTTATCCTTTTTTTTTCATAATTTAGGGACGAATCAGAACTCATTCAAAACATTGTCAATGACGTTCAGCAAAAAATTAACCTGGGATATCCAGGTTCATTGAGAGGTCTCGTTGAAATTGATGAAAATTCTGATGAGATTGAAAGATTATTGGAAGAAGTCCCAATAATTGGAATTTGGGGCATGGGTGGTATAGGCAAGACAACCATGGCTAAGGCTTTATTTGCCAAACTCTCCTTCAAATTTGAGAGTTCCTGCTTTTTGGAAAATGTAAGGGAAGAGGAAGAAAAGCATGGTTTGACATATATACTTAATAATCTTTTGTTTGAGCTACTAAAGGAAGAAAGTTTCCACATAATGTTGCAAGCGAAGCCTCTGTTATGAGAAGACTAAGTTGCAAAGAAGTCTTCATAGTGCTTGATGATGTTAGTAGTTGGAAGCAATTAGAGTATTTAGCTCCATTTTATGAACACTTGGGACGAGGCAGTAAAGTCATCATTACAACAAGGCATAAGCAAATGCTTGTAAGTGCAGGAGTTAATGAAATATATGAGGCTCGGCCTTTAAGCAATCACAAATCCATTGAGCTCTTCAACCTCAGAGCCTTCCTCTCATGCCATTCAAAAATTGGATATGAATCCCTCTCACAAAGGGTTGTTCATTATGCAAAAGGCATCCCGTTAGTTTTGGTAGTATTGGGTTCATATCTTCGTTCAAAAACTCCAAAGGAATGGGATAGTGCATTGTCAAAACTAAAGAAGAGTCCCAATGAAGACATTCTACAAGTTTTGAAATTGAGCTTTGATGGATTAAATTATGAAGAGAAGGAAATGTTTCTAGATATTGCATTTTTTTTGAACGGTGAAGAGAAAGAATATGTGATAACAGTACTAGAAAGCTATGGTTTCGATGCAATAATTGGGTTAAAAACCCTTGTAGATAGAACTCTTGTAACTATTATTGATGATAGCGAGGTCCACATGCATGACTTGATAAAAGAAATGGGTAACGAAATTGTTCGTCAACAGTGTATTAAAGAACCTGGAAGGCGGAGTAGATTATGCAATCCAGAAGAAGTCTATCACGTTTTGAAAAACAATACAGTGAGTAAAAACATCATGTTTTTAATTAACATGTACCACATCTTGAATCATATGATTGTTACATTGATAAATATTTATTAAATTTACAAATACTTTATATTGTGTTTTTTAGGGAACTGATGCAATTGAAGGCATAGTATTAGATCTATCCAAAATTAGACATTTACACTTGAGCATTGATACCTTCAAAAAGATGTCTAATCTTAGATTTCTAAAATTCTATTCGCCCGGGGAAAGGAGAACCTGTAAGGTGGACCTGTCTTCAAAGCTTGAATTATTGTCTGAGCAATTAAGGTACATTCAATGGGATGGCTATCCCTTGGAATCTTTGCCATCCACATTTTGTCCAGAGAAGCTTGTTGAACTTTGCATGCGAAACAGCCAAGTCAAAAAGCTTTGGGATGGAGTGCAGGTATATAATTATGAGAATGTATGTTTCAATTTTTAGTCAAAGTTTTATGGTTTTCTTTCTCATCTTATGTTTTCCTTTCTAATCGTGATAGGATTTTGTGAACTTGAGAAGAATAAACCTTGCTGGATGCAAACAATTGATAGAGCTACCTGATTTTTCCAAGGCACAGAATCTTCAATCGGTGAATCTTGCATCATGCGAAAGTTTATGTGATGTTCACTCATCTATCTTATCTTCACAAAGGCTTGTTACTTTGAATCTCAAAAACTGCATTCAACTGAAGAAACTTCGTGGTGAGAATCCTCTAAAGTCTCTCAGAGAGATTTCTCTCATTTGGTGCTTTAGTTTGACAGAATTTTCATTGTCATCAGAAGAAATCGCGAGTTTAGAACTAGACACTACTCGCATTGAGATATTGGACTCATCAATTGGTCATCTCAGTAAGCTTAAACAGTTCAGTCTTAATGGTTCAAGATTGAAGAGTCTTCCAATAAATGACTTGTGCTGTTTAAGGTCTCTAGAGGAGCTACGGCTTTCTAATTGTGAGCAAGAAATTGACAAACTGAAGCTGTATATACTGTTTGAAGCCTTGCGGTTTTTGCAAGAACTCTATTTGGATGGGTGTCGGAACTTAACTGAACTACCTAGCAACATCAAACATCTTTCAGGACTAAAAGTTCTTTCTTTGAAGAATTGTGATAGACTACAATCTCTACCAGAGCTTCCACCATCCATGGAAGAATTAGATGTCACCAACTGCCCATCATTAGAGACAACTCTTACTTCTGAGATGGAATCTTCACTGTCGCCGGATGACGGAATCATGCCTTTAACACCCTATTCCTCAATTGGGTATCTTATGAAACTCAGAAAGCTTCGCCTTAACGCCTCAAGTCTGATGAACTTTTCGATTGAGCAGATATGTCGTTTGAGATCTCTTAAGGAGCTCACTCTTCTTGATTGTGGACTTGTGATCGATAAGGCAATGCTTCACAAGTTATTTGATGCTTTACTCTCTTTGGTAGACCTTTATTTGGAAGGATGCTTTAACGTCTATGAACTTCCTGGCAACATCGGTTCCTTATCATCGTTATATTTATTGGGATTGGTAGGAAGCAATGTTGAGTTATTGCCTTCTTGCATCAAGCATCTTCTGAATCTGGACCACATTTACTTGACCAATTGTAGGAGGCTTCAATCTCTACCAGAACTTCCACCATTCACTGTATACGTGAAGGCCACTAATTGTTCATCACTGGAGGTTGCGTCCCCTTTAACAACTTCTAGGCCGCGATGGAAATATCTGGTGGAGTCCCTCTTTCTTGAAAATTGCTTGAAGTTGGAGGAGCATTCACTTTTCTGCATCGAGGAGTATGCTCATTTATCGTTGAAGCGAGCGGCATATCTAAATCGAATCGGTGCTTTTTGTTATCCAGGACGAAAAATTCCAGAGTGGGTTAGATATAACCGGGCAACCAAGGTTTCAAGTTTCATAACCATTGAACTCTCTTGATCTGCGAACGACTTGTTGGGCTTTGTTTTCTGCTCTGTTCTTCCTCAGTTCATGTCAAAGCCAAATTGTCAGAGTTACCTAAAATGCCAAATATATTTGGACGGTGGTGAAGAAGTCAATGGCAAAGGTGACGATATGTGGATAACAGAATTAAATTCGCATCATGTTTTTGTATGGTATGATCCAATCTACTCTGTATCCATTTTACGGGAACTTATAGAAAGAGAGGATGATCAGGGCATTAAAGGTAACCCTAAGCTTTCGTTTGAGTTCTCTGTTGTCTCTTATGATGGGAATTACCATACAACCAAACATGATTTGGTAGAAGCGTGTGAAGTTTGCCCAATATATGCTTCAGAGTATCACAATTTCCTTCAACAGATGGAATTCGGGTTGAATTTGGGTAGCCAACAAAAGAGTGGTTGTGATCATGATGGCCATTCACTTCGTGGAATTATGGAATATGCTAGTTTCTCATTGAAGCGAGTATACCGCAATTTTGAAAGAGTATATATTTCTTCCCATGAAATAATGCCGAATAATCAGGAGTTTCTATACAAAACCACAAATGCTGGCTCACTTTATTTTGAACTTCCATATCGTGATGACTTATTGGGCTTCATTTTTTGTTTTGTTATTCCTCAATTCTCTGCTAGAGAAAAGAGTCGAGGCCACTCAAGCTGTCGGTGCCGCTGGTTATCTCATTCTGTTGTTGAAGGAGAAACCGTGGTGAGTCATGGTTTTGAAGGTCCAAGAGGATGGCATTATTCAATGACAGACTTGAATTCAGATAATGTCTTCCAATGGTATGATCCCCTCTTTTGTGATTTCATATTAGATCAGATTAGAAGAAAAAGAGTTAAGGAAGTGGCAGGGCTTTCATTTGTATTTGAGTTTGGTGATTGCTTGATCGAGGGAGGGGGAATCCACCCAATATATGCCTCAAAATATAACAATTTCCTTAAACCAAAGGCATTGAAGTTGGAGCTAGGCATGAAGAGACCTCGAGATACTTGTGACGAGGAAGAACTACTTACTCTAACAAAGAAATTGAAGGAATCTTCTCTTCAACCTACCAACATTGATGAGTTACTACTCTCACTATCTGAAATGAACTTGGAATTTGTGAAGGATAGCACTCTACAAAAATAAATTACTATCAATACTCTATTGGTAACAGCTCTCTCTCTCTCTCTCTCTCTACATTTTAACCATTAATCAAGTGAGTTTTCTATACCATTACGTTGCGTTAAGCAACTGGTTTTAGAATATGGATGCATTTGTGTAAGAAAAGGATTAGCTATAAGAAATATGTTGTAGTATTATCTTACAAGATGATTATACTAGTCTCTTTGAAACAAAGTGGAAAAAGTTCATTTCAATTTTCTATTAATAAGATTGTTGTCCAAATTTTTAATTTTTCTTCAACCCATCCATGGTTGGAAGAGCTTCTCAACACAAGATTTGGATGGATTAAAGTAGCAAACAAGTAGAGTTGGTTGCTTACCGAAGGACGATTAATGATAATTTAGGACCTGATTAGACATTTAATGTCGAACAAGGATCTTTCACTACCTTCAATTTCTTTCTACCGACTTTTCTAATTCGTACAACTCTTCCCAACTTTAAAAGTCCCCGTTTGTTAGACATTAGTTTCTAAATCAGGTTCTCATTTCCATTCTCCCATTTCTTTTTGTTGCAGGCAGAAGCTTTCTTTCGTTTCTTTATTGATGTAATGGGATAAAAATTTGATTAAGATTGCAAGAACTGTAACTTGCTCTGGTGAATAATTTTGAAAAAAGAACTATTTGTTGTTGCAGAGACAGAGTTATTCAGACATAAACCGATGATATTGTCTTACTGACCTATCTTCCGCTTGTTTAATGTGTTCTGATTTAATAGCAAGCATTTGGAATAATAATTATTTATTTATCTTATATGCTGTAACTTCTAGCCCAATCATGATGCCTTCTGTTGGTTATAAATTCCTATTCTTGACTCTGTCTGTCTTCCTTGCATGACTGATAAGCTGTTCAGTGGTTGCTTGAATTCAGTATTTATAGAATGAATTAGTCTCTTACCGTAATAGCTTTGAGCAGAATTATAACTATTTTTTTTTTTGACTATTTTGTTACAGAGATGAGACGTGAAGATATTCTGGAAAAATGTGGGCAATACCTTAGAGTTGCTTGCACTTGTAAAGGATGAGACTTTGATCCCACGAAGCATACTCGTTTTGATTTATTGCTTTGCTTTCCCAAATTCATCAACATATAAAGGGACCAGCATGGGCAGTTTACTAGCAAAACAAATTCCGTATACCAATTTTTTTTGGTGACTAGTTAGTTACATATATAACAAATATCATATCAACAACAATCTCGTTAGTTTCCAGAGTCAACACCATTTTAGGAATAATCTTTTTTAAAGTGATTTTTATTATTTTAGGAAGAATCTTTTTAAGCCACCAAGAACCCCATTGAAATATTGCCCTTCAACTGAAAAATCAATGCGGCTTAATTACTTTTTAATTTCTTTCTTGCATCACTGAAATGGGACGAAAGGAGTTCATATAGTTTGGTGGGGATAGCGAGGGGGAGATATTTTTCAAACAGTACTGATTCTACCGAAGAACGTGATTATTATTATCATCAATCAGTAGTAAAAGAGTGGTATAATTCCCTGCGACGATCGGCCCCCAGTTAACTACCCTTAAAAGAGTGGTATTTTTTCAGGGTTCATGTGGTGTGGTGGGATATTTTCACTTGTCTTTCTTTGTCTTGCTCATTATTTTCATCACTCATTCTCTTTATGAATAAAAGAATACTTAGTTAAAAAGTATCATACTCTTTTGTTGATAGGGACATGCCTTAATGAATCACGAGTTAAGAGTAGTTCCTTTAGATCATGAATAAGCTTAACCCTTTAATTTCTTAAGATTTTAGCATCAAAAAGGAAAAAAGTTCATTTCTCCACATTAGACAAAGCATCATTTCTTACACATTGCCTTGAACTAACTTTAAGCATGTTAAAGTTTCATTTCTTCCAGATCCCTTAAAATAATTTTAATCAAGTTTTTTTATGTGTACCCCAAAATCTTTGAATTAGCTTTTTGAAAATTATTTTACATAATCTGATGTAAGTATGTGAGAGGAATTTTATCTCGATTTATGTGAAAGAACTTCTAAAATTGAGTCTGGGTTACCATAAGTAATTTTACACGTTCAAATTTTGACAACTAACCTTTTTTAAGTGGTCATTTACTCGAAATCCATACACGGTATTGTTGTTAATTGTAGAATCCTAACTTCTTAATTCTTTTAAAGTAACTTGAAATTTTATTTTAAATATGCGATTTATGATAATAAGATATTGATTAGTCAAAATCTGCCTACGTCGTCATCAATTATAAAACTTTTACTTCTTAATTTTTAAGATAATCTAGAATTTTAAAAATGTTACGTCATCCAACCAAAAATTAAGTTGTCAAAGTAAACTATGTACGTTTTTGTCAATTTTGCTATTCTTAGAGTTTGTTTCGTCAATTTTGTTCAACGTAGCTGTGTCCCAATGAAATTCCCCTAGTTTAAGGTTCTTAGCTGTAATTAGGTTGCTTACAAATGACCTAATCAAAATACTCCGCTGTACATAGGTGTGCGTCTAAAAAAATATATATTTACTTGAGTCTCTTAAAATCTAATTAAATTGATCATGACACCAATATATGAAGCAAATTTGGGAGTGATTTTTAATTGGTAATTTTTAATTCTATGTTAAATATCATATTGGAAGTCATGTGGAGTGTATAAGATATATTAACTTATTTATCCAACTTAAACTTTGTTACTATTGATAATTGCAAATATTATTCATATCAATATGTGTGTGTGTGAGAGAGAGAGATAGAATTAATGAAAAATCATATTTTTAAATAATAAGTTATAAATAATACATCTCACTTGTCAAATTTGACACAAGATCAAATTTAACAATAGTAATCGATCAAACTGTTGCTATCTATCCCTCTGGATGAAAAATGACATTTTTTTATAAAAATTTATATAAATATAAATATATTAATTGGTTTTTTCTTTGCACAACTTCATGTGCCAAATCTAGCCTGTGTAAAAATCAATTTGATCAATGTTAACTCAAACAAACCCTAAAATAACGTTGCTTCCAGCTAGCTTCGGATATGTTGGTGTGATTCCATTTATTTATCTCTCAGTGAAGACTGTAGCAAAAGTCTGTCAATGCTAAATTAGCATCTATGTATGTTATGTATGTGTTGGATACAAATCTATAATTGAGCCACATCAACAACCGTACATAATATCCTAGAGTAAATACTCATAGATGCAGCAGAAGACTCATTATGCATACCTCTTTAACCATTGCTCTTAAATCTGAGTGCCTACCTCTAGAATTTGAGATAGAGAGAGAGAGTGTGTGTGTTTTTGCGTGTGTTCTCTGTGCAAATTGAAACAGGCTTCTTCTTCTTCTTCTTCTTCAAGCTCGGGCCATCAGTAACAATTAGAATTATGGCCCCACCATCAACTGCTGAAGTAGCAAAGCAATCACTATTCCTTTAAGCCAGAGGAAGGTGCAGCGAAATAGCATATCAATCACATCATCTTTTCACATCATTTTGTTGCAGCTTAGGGCCTGTTTGGTTGGGGGAAGGGAGGGGAAGTGGAGGTAAAATGAGACCCTCCCCTTGTTTGGTTTGAATTTTTTGGAGGGGAGGGGATGAAAAATAATCTTCTCTCTCCCTTTCCCTCCCTCTCTTTTTGATCCCTCCAATTTGGGGGGTTTTAGAGGGAAATGAAAATATTAGACTAAAATACCCCTACCATACTTTTGTTATTCCACCGATGCCTTCATCTCTTTTCGGTAAGTACGTGTTTCCCGAAATGGAGTCATGCCTAGATCTAGATTTTGGGCCGGTGGATATGAAGGCCGAAGCTCAAGAGCAAAACAATTCCAGCACCGACAACATTATGCCAGTACAGAGCAATTCATTATATTTCAACCTTGATTTTTAGCTAACGTGGAAGAGTTGAGGCCTCGTCGTCTTCCATGGATGTTGGAGTGGTTCCAGATGGGAAAGCGATATTGAACGGTTACAGCAAAGGATGAATTCTATCATTTATAAAACTTTTTAAATTAAATGGTAGATTAAAAAATATGTAATTAATTATTTTCTCCCTTTAACATCAACTTTCCACTTTTGCTCAGTAATTATCTAAATAAATTATATTAGGAAGCACTTTAATAATTCTTTAAATTAATTAAATAGGAAGAGGAATCAATTTTCATGAGCGAAAGCTAATTTAAATAAATTATACAGGTAAATAAATATAAATCAACATACATGGGTAAAATGGTAAATTAATTATTAAATTTCCTCCCTTTCACCCAAGCCAGAGGAAGGTGCAGTGAAATAGTAGAGCAATCACATCATCTTTTCAATGTACATAGGCCATAACTTTTTTGGACCGTAGTTTCCTACAATCTTTCCTCCAAGCCAGAGGAAGGTGCAGTGAAATAGCATAGCAGTCACATCATCTTTTCAATGTACGTAGTCCATACATTTTGTTGGACCGTAGTTTCCTACAATCTTTCCTCCAAGCCAGAGGAAGGTGCAGTGAAATAGTAGAGCAATCACATCATCTTTTCAATGTACGTAGCCATACATTTTGTTGGACCGTAGTTTCCTACAGTCTTTCCTCCAAGCCAGAGGAAGGTGCAGTGAAATAGCATAGCAGTCACATCATCTTTTCAATGTACGTAGGCCATACATTTTGTTGGACCGTAGTTTCCTACAATCTTTCCTCCAAGCCAGAGGAAGGTGCAGTGAAATAGCATAGCAGTCACATCATCTTTTCAATGTACGTAGTCCATACATTTTGTTGGACCGTAGTTTCCTACAATCTTTCCTCCAAGCCAGAGGAAGGTGCAGTGAAATAGCATAGCAGTCACATCATCTTTTCAATGTACGTAGTCCATACATTTTGTTGGACCGTAGTTTCCTACAATCTTTCCTCCAAGCCAGAGGAAGGTGCAGTGAAATAGCATAGCAATCACATCATCTTTTCAATGTATGTAGTCCATACATTTTGTTGGACTGTAATTTCCTACAATCTTTCACATGCAAGTCAGAAGATTTGACTTCGTAATTAATTTCACCTCAAAACAATAATACTCTCCTATTTAGATAACTGATTTGAAGATTGATTGATTAATTATTTAATTAATTAATGAAGTTAGTTAAGTTAATTATTCATAAAAAAAATACTTGCTGGTTTCCATAAAATACCTATTTAATTATTTCTTGTATTCATTAAAAATATCCTTTTATATAAGGTACTAATTTATAGGAAGAAAATCATAAATTTAAAAGATAAAACCTATTAAAATCTTAGAATCATAACAACTCTTCAACTGGTTCTCAAATAATAGACAGAAGGAGGGATATCAACTAAAACTATCATTCAACACCATGGTTGTTTATGCTGATAAACAAGTTTTGATGCCGATCTGATCATGAGTTTGGGCCGGTTTGACAAGGATTTTATTGATTTTTTCTTCAAATGTTTATGTAATAATCATAGTTTACTTGTATTTAAGTTGCAAACAAGAGAGAGAGAATACCATGGGTGTTGCAGGTTCATCTTGTTCGTCTTCTTGCAAGAAGTATGACGTCTTTCTGAGTTTCAGAGGAGAGGACACTCGTAGATCCTTCACCAGCCATCTTCATACTGCCTTATGCCTCACAGGTATTAAGACCTTCATTGATTATGAGCTCCCAAAAGGTGATGACATCTCCGACTCACTCATCCAAGCAATTCATGATTCATCTTTGTATGTTGTGGTCTTCTCTGAAAGCTATGCCTCCTCCAAATGGTGTTTGAATGAGCTCGTTGAGATCCTTCGCTGTAAACAACACCAGAAACAGCATGTTGTGCCTATATTCTACCAAGTGGATCCATCACATGTACGCAACCAAAAAGGAGCTTGTGGGAAAGCATTTGAAGAGCATTTGAAGAAAAACCCAGAGAAGGTGGAAGAGTGGAGGCAAGCCCTTTTTGAAATTGTAAGTTTAGCTGGATATGACTCTGGGACCTTTAGGTACGTCGAAATCTTTAACTCAGTTTCATCAGCAATTGACTTGAGTTTCATACTTTGTTTATAACTTTGATTTAATTTCATTGATCTTCCTGATCATAATTTTAATAGAAACCTTTTTAATCAATTTTTGAATTTGAGTTTCATGCTTTTATTTATTCTTTCGATAAGCATAACTATTCCCTTTCCTTTTCGCGAATTCAGACAAGTGTTATAATATTAGCTTATCTGTTAAGTAGTTAACTGGCAGTGACTAATACTTTTGAATGTTTACTGCGATACTCATATATATAATTAATTGTTGTTACGAATAACTCAAGTAGTAGAGTAAATTATGTGCTCATTTCTTAAGTTTGACTGAAACTAGCACATCTTTCTATGGGACTTTTTCTATAATTTTCAAAGTGATACAAACTTTCTTCCCTCCAACAAAGAGTACATACATGGAATCTCTATCGTACATAAACATCCAATTTATTTGTGTATTTTAATAGGATTCATTGTAACATTGCATAATTTGCGCTTTATTGGTGTAGAAATCCATGAACTTTAATGGCATCCTCCTTAATAATTTTGGAAATGGAGGAAAATATCAGCACAATTTTGATTATGAAAAAGAAAAACTCTAAAGATTTATGATTTTATTAAATACTAACGTTAACATGTCACAAAAAATTGTCATTAATTGGTTTTCACTTTAGATCCCGTCTGGTATCATGGAATTGAAACATGGGAAGTGGAAATAAGTTTGGAAATGAAAATTTAGCTTGTTTGTTAGGTAGGAACCCAATTCCATGGAACTACCAATTCCATGAAAATGGGTTCCATGGGTTGCATGGGTCTACCTATGGAACCCATATGAGTTCCATGGAATTGGTAATTTAGGACAATCTTACCCATAGTTCCTTGTAGCTCATTGTTCACCTTCATCACTGTTGTAGCGGTGAGGACTGTCTTCCGGCGACGTAAATGACTAACTCCGACGGCTGACGGTAAATGACTAACTCCGACGGCTTCCCTCTCCAGCGCATGGACGATGACAGCACTGTTGTAGCGGCGAGAATTGTCTTCCGGCGATGTCTATGGCTTCCCTCTCCGGCGCATGGTCCTGCCCTGCCTCTTCAACGTGTACACGATGGCGGTGACTGAGATTCTTGATGTTCGCCGGAAGACATTCTTGATGTCCCTGCCTCTTCAACGCCTACACGATGGACATGGAGGTGGAGATCTGGCTCAGTGAGGTCTTCGATCTGGCTTGGAGGTGGAGATCTGGCTCAGCAACGGAGCTGGAGATCTTCGACGAAAAGCAACGAGAGGTGAATTCACAAAATGAATAATCAGATATTCAAGCTGGTATGGTTCTGCAACAAAGAAAAAAATCGAAGACCTCGCCACTACTTCGTAATCAGATATTCAGGCTGGTATTCACAAAATCGAAGACTTCGTATGGTTATGCAACAAAGGAAAAAAATAATCAGATATTCAAGGGGAAATTTTTTTGTGGAGGCATATTAGTCTTTTCTCATTATAAAAATAAATATTAAATTAAAATAATACCCCACTGCTTTCAACCTACCAAACAAACTTTTAATTTCACTTCCACTTCCAATTCCACCAAAACCAATTTCGCGTACCAAACGGAGCATTACTGATAAATTATTTATTATCTGTTTCCATTTGATATATGAATACTTTCTTCTTTAATTCTTTTTCTTATATCAGGGACGAAGCAGAACTCATCCAAAATATTGTCAATGACATTAACGAGAAACTAAACCACAGGCCTTCAAGTGCATTGGAAAATATTGTTGGAATTGAGGAGAATTGCGATGATATTGAAATGTTGTTAGAAGGATCATCAAGGATTGGAATTTGGGGTATGGGCGGGATAGGCAAAACAACCATGGCTAAGGTTGTGTTTGCCAAATTCCGTTCTCAATTTGATGGTTGTTGTTTTCTGGAAAATACAAGAGAAGAGCTAGAAAAGCATGGCATAAAATACATTCGTGATAAACTTTTAGATGAACTATCAAAGGATATGTCTGTTAAAAGTATCAGTCGCAGAAAGGTTTTGATTGTGCTTGATGATGTTAGCAACACAAGACAGTTAGATTATTTGGGAAGTGAATCTCCTCCTTTGGGGCCGGGTAGTAAAGTCATCATAACAAGTAGAGACAAGCATGTACTTGATGGGAGAGTTGAAAGAATACACGAGGCCCAGGCATTGGGTCACAGAAATTCAATGAAACTTTTTAACCTTAAAGCCTTCCACATGGATGGTTATAAAAGTGAATATAAAGAGGTGGTTGAAAGAACCGTTGCTTATGCCCAAGGCATTCCATTAGCCTTAACCATTTTGGGTTCGTTTTTGCATTCCAGAACTGTGGATGAATGGGAAAGTGCGTTGAGAAAGTTAGAAAATATGGCCAATCAAGATATTCAAGCCGTGTTAAAATTGAGTTATGATGCACTTGATGATGAGGAGAAAGAGATGTTTTTAGATATTGCCTTTTTTCTTAAAGGTGGTTCTAGAAGAAATGTATTGGCAATGCTAGAGAGCTGTGGCTTTCATGCAAGCATTGGTTTGAGAACCCTTTTGGATAAGGCGCTGATAAGTATTGATCATCTTGTTGATCATGTATGGATGCATGATTTAATTCAATCAATGGCTTTTGAGATTGTTCATCGAGAGTGTGTGAAAAATCCTGAAGGACGTAGTCGGCTACAAAATCCTGATGAGATCTATGATGTGCTAAAATATAATTGGGTAAGAAAATTGGTTATCTTTCTTGCTACTCATTTAACAACTACAAGAAAAAATGTTTATGTAAAGTTATTTATCTTCTTTATTTTTTACTTTTTTGTTGTTTAGGTAACTGATGCAATTCGAGGCATAAGTTTAGATTTATCTCAAATTGGAGAATTACGATTGAGTCCCGGTGTCTTTAAAAAGATGACTAAATTAAGGTTTTTGAAATTCCACTCACTTGGGAATAAAAGATCTTGTATTGTGCATCTTCCTTCGGGGCTTGAGTCACTTTCCAATTCATTAAGGTATTTTCAGTGGGACAATTTTCCTTTAACGTCTTTGCCATTGTCATTTTGTGCTGAGAATCTAGTTGAGCTTCACATGCCTCACAGCCACCTTAAAAAGCTCTGGGATGGAGTGCAGGTATTGTATATAAATAAGTTTGATTTTTCTTCCCCTTACAATTCAATTGAAATTTAAGACTCTTGTTTCCCATGTAATACTTCTCTTTTTAACTGTTGCAGAACTTGGTGAATTTAAGGGAGATAGATTTTGGAGGATCTAAACAATTGATAGAGTTACCAGATTTCTCAATGGCTCAAAATCTTGAACATGTTGATCTTAGCAAGTGTTCTAGTTTATGCCATCTTCATCCATCCATTTTATCTCTTCCAAGATTGAGTTGGGTGAACCTTTGGCTTTGCATAAAACTAAAAAGTTTGAAAATTGAGCATCAGTCAAAATCTATCTCATGCCTATGTGTTCATGGTTGCTCTAGTCTCAAGGAATTCTCATTCTCTTCAGACAAAATAACTTTTTTGGGTTTCAAAGAAGTAGGTGTTGAGATATTGGACTTTTCAATTGGGCCCATGGAGGAACTCCAGAGCCTCTATCTCAATGGCTCAACTTTGAAGAATCTTCCAATTAATGAGATGTGTTGCAATATGAGATCTCTTCAACGTCTTTATCTCTGTTACTGTGGAGGCATAATTGACAAATCAAAGCTTCATAACTTATTTGATTCTTTGCTATCCCTAGAATACATTTCTTTGGAAGGGACAACCAATTTGACAGAACTTCCAAACAATATGAAGCATCTCTCAAGGCTACAATCTCTTGACGTAAGCCATTGCAAGGACCTTCAATCTTTATCAGAGCTTCCTCCATCCATTCAATATTTGGATGCCAGAAACTGCACATCATTAAAGACATTACAACTCACTTCTCATATTGAATCTTCATTGTTGGGTGATGAAATAATGTTGGGTCCAACTCTCTGTTCCTCAGTCAGTTATCTCAGAAATTTTCGAAAGCATACTCTTAGCAGGTGTAAACAATTGTGTGAACTCCCTGAATCCATCGGCTCCTTATCTTCGTTACATTCGTTGGATTTGCAAGGAAGTAATGTAGAGAGTTTGCCTCCCAGCATCAAGCATCTTTCAAACCTAGAACACCTTCACTTGAGCAATTGTAGAAGACTTCGTTCTTTGCCAGAAGTGCCGCCATTTCTCAAAGCTGTTCACGCTGATGGTTGCATATCACTGGAGATTGTACATTCTTCAATAACTTCTGCACCAAAATTGAGCTTCCTATATTTGAATGATTGCTTGAAATTGGAGAACCGTTCTCTGTCATATGTTATAGAATGGGCAAATTTCTCATTGAAGCGATTAGCATACACACATCAACGCGCTGGTGTTTGTTATCCTGGAAGAGAAGTTCCAGAGTGGTTTAGATCGAATCGAGGAATAAAGGCTTCCAAATATATAACTATTGAGCTTCCTTTAACCCCAAATAACCTTATCGGCTTCATTTTTTGCTCTGTTCTTTCTGATGATCGCCCTTACATTGACTTGCAATGCCAACTTCATTATGATGGTAAAAAGCATAAATGCTCACGATTTGGAAGTATGATGCCAAATTATGATTCACATAATGATAATGTTTATCTTTGGTGTGATTCTGCAACATTCATAAACGTCCATAAAAAAATGGATGATCAAAAGGTCAATTATGGACAAAAGGTGTCATTTGAATTCTCTGTTGTTACATGGGATGAGAAGATTGATGATGGTGTGCTTGAAGCATATGGAGTCTGCCCAATATATGCCTCGGAATATCACAACTTCATTCAACAAATGGAATCCAAGTCAAATTTGGGTACCCAGAAAGAGACCTGCCATGATGTTGATGAGAACTCATTTCATGGAATGCTAAGATATGCTAGCCTGTCGATAAAGCAAGGAAAACGTGGAAGTTTCGAAGGAAGTGTCGTTCCAAAGTGGTTTCCATACAGAAGCTCAGTGATAATTGATAATAAAGTTTTGAAAGTGAGTGTCGAGCTTTCTCCAGACTTCGACAAGTTGAAGGGTTTCATATTCTGCTTTGTGATACCTCATTTCTCTTTAAAACAAAGGGATCAATGCCACTCATCGTGTGGCAGTCGCTTTGAAGTTAAAGGTCGAATGGGATGGGGTTGCTTCGAATTAGAAGGTCCAAGGGGATGGCACTATTCAATGGTAAAATTAAATTCAAATAATGTCTTTCTATGGTATGATCCCCTTTACTGTGAACCCATGCTACAGATACTCCGAAGGAGGGAGAAATGTAGCACTGGGTGGCTTCATTTTAGTTTTAAACTTGGTAAGGACTTGATCGAAGACGGGGCATTTAATATATGCATTGGTGGTGATTGCTTGATCAAAGAATGTGGAGTTCGTCCAATATATGTGTCAGAGTACAAAAACTTCCTTCAACAAAACAGATTGAAGGTATGTACTCAAAGAAAAAGGGATCGGAGTATTGACAAAGAGGACCAACACCAACTCCCTTTAACAACGGAATTGAAGGAGCTTGTTACGGCCCAAGGAAAAAACAGAGCCACAACCAGTGAGAATGGCGATGCAAGGGAGATACGTCGCAGCACGCGTGAGCGTCGCGCCACCTGGAAATTAAGGGATTAAGGGAATGGGGTGTAGAATTAGTTATGCCTCTCTCTCTCTCTCTCTATACTCTCTGTACCCTTTCGCTTCTCTTTCTCTTCCGACATTTCTATTATTTCGTACTAATTATTTGTATTCCTAACTAGTTATTTTGTATTCTTGGATTAACTAACCTCAGGACGAGGCCTTGAGTTCTCGTCCTCTTGGCATGGGTGCAAAGCAGTGGTTTGAGGTGAGTGAATGCCTTTTTTATGGGCTCTTTGTGATTTTAGAGCTTATAAATTGAATGATCACCTCTACTAATTTAAGTTTTACAAAACAAGTAACCAAAAATAATAATGGTTAGTAGTACATGTAACCTAAGGACAATGTCGCTAAATGCTTGAATGATTATCGATATTCACATTCAAAGGCTTTCATTATTCTTCTTTTTTAATATGAAGTACTTGGACGTCCATTTAACAAACTTTGCATTTCATGTCTTCATTTCATTTTAAAAAATAGCTAGACCAGAGGAATATTTCAATCTTAAATTAAAACATCGATTCTTTTTACTTATCAAATTTATTATTTTACAACTGAAATATCCTTATTGATTGTCCATATTAATAAATTCCATTAAAGGGTGGTTACGATGCATATAGTTAATAAATGTATTTTAGAAAATCAAACACTCATTTATTATTAATAAATAACTTAACTAAATTTTTTGATATCCTCAAATTAATTATTACTGATTTTTAACTCTCTTCAAATTTGTTGCTTAGCTCTTATATTGAAGATAAGAGAAAAAATCATGTAACTCTTGGATGAATCAACATAATAATTGAACTCCAAATCCATTTTTCACAATTCCTTTGGTAAATCAGTCCCACGAATACTCATATTGGACCACAATAAAGGGTCAAAAATTTTATTCTCCTCAAGACAAAGGTGATGTATATCCTTCAGATATTAATTGCCCTGAGCCCCTGATAGTATTTGTCATCACACATCAATCTTGAAATATTTTAGCTTTACATGCCTGCATAATCTTATTAGATATGTTTGGGACGAATTCCAGGCGTATTTACCACAATGGAATATTACGTTCAACTAAAGACTACGACATGATTCTCAATCAGTTCTTGTAAACATCATTTCAGAAGCGTTCTTGTCAAATGCTCTCTCGTTGTAGCCCATGCTTGAGTTAATGTCTGCAATATCAGAATCCTTTCTCCGGAAACAACCAATAAGGCTTAAAGATACAGGTCATGAACGTTTTAATTTGAGCATTGAAGTTTTAAAAATGCTCTTTTACTTCAAAATGTGCTTTTAATCTTTTATTGTTAGCACTACTAGTTTAACTTAACCAAAAAATCAATTAAAATATAGCTTCAATGCAAGGTGCTCCAATCCCACACATATACCAGGACGTGTAGCAGTGTCTATTTGATATTGCTAATTGCAGGAAGTAATCAAGATGAATGATGAGTTGAGGTGAGAATTGGTGATGGTGGGGCCCTGAGCAAAAAAAATGAAAATGAAAGTTGGAATCTACCACTCGGTGGGGAAGAAGATGTGAGGTGTACAATGGTTGGGGGCGAAAGAGCATTTGCATTTCATACTAAGTTCTATCATCACTTGAAACAAAGGAGTCCACCCTAGTCCTTGATGCCATCACCACCTTTCAAGAAATATGATGTGTTTCTTAGTTTCAGAGGTGAGGACACTCGCAGAACATTCAGCAAAAAATTAACCTCAGATATCCAAGTTCATTAATGGGTCTCGTTGGAATTAATGAAAATTCTACGAGATTGAAAGTTGTTGGAGAAGGTCCCAATAATTGGAATTTGGGGCATGGGTGGTATAGGCAAGACAACCGTGGCTAAGGATTTATTTGCCAAACTCTCCTTCAAATTTGAGAGTTCCTGCTTTTTGGAAAATGTAAGAGAAGAGGAAGAAAAGCATGTTTTGACATATATACGCAACAATCTTTTGTTTGAGCTACTAAAGGAAGGAAGTTTCCCTCATAGGCCACCTAATGTTGCAAGCGACGCCTATGTTATGAGAAGACTAAGTTGTAAGAAAGTCTTCATAGAGCTTGATGATGTTAGTAGTTGGAAGAAATTAAAGTATTTAGCTCCATTTTATGAAAACTTGGGACGAGGGAGTGAAGTCATCATTACAACGAGGCATAAGCAATTACTTGTAAGTGCAGGAGTTAATGAAATATATGAGGCAATCACAAATCTGTTGAGCTCTTCAACCTTAGAGTTTTCCTCTCATGTCATCCACAAATTGGATATGAATCCCTCTCACAAAGGGTTGTTCATTATGCAAAAGGCATCCGATTAGTTTTTGTTAGAAGAAAATCAAGTATGCACCGCAAGTTTTTATTGGACCAAGCTTTACCTTAAGAGAAAGTTATACAATCTCATTAACTCATGAGAAAGGCATCATTGTTTACGGGATAATAACAAAGTATAAAAAAACTATGCACCGTTTTGCTCTGACAAGTTGAAGGAGATAAGACAATTGTTATAGCTCTTCCTTACAAGTTGTTCATATTATTTTATTGCACAATATGCCTATAAAAGGACAATCCATGTAACTTTTTGAGTGTATCAAATTTTCAAGGCATAGTTGAGTAAAAGGATTTCCTCTTCCTCTCTCTCCGTGAGCGTGAATGCTTGATGAAATTTTCGTGTTCATTTGATAGCAAATTGGTATCAGAGCAAGTTAGGTCGAGCCTTGGTTCTGTGAGTTTGTGAGAGAGTTGGTGTCAAAAAAAAAAATTTTTTAGAGAAAATATTGAGTGTGTGAGGAATAAGAGAGTTCTCACTTTACCAAAAAAAAATTTAGAGAGAGATGGTCACAAATTACAATATTGTTTGGTCTGATCCCAAACTATATGGGAAATTAGATTACCATTATTGGGCATTGTTGATGTCCACTCATTTGAAAGCTCACAATATTTGGAGCTTTATTGGACCAGGCTTACAATAAGGAGCTGATGTTGCTGCTCAAAGGAAGGACTAGTTGGCTATTGCAAATTCACCAAGGTGTAGATTATTCAATCTTTGGCAAAAAAATGCCAAAATAGCCAAAGATACGTGGGACATTTTGAAGCTGTCATACAAAGAAGTAGAGAAAGCCCACAAATTGAAACTGTAATCCATGCGTCGAGATTATGAAAGGTATGAAATGTCCAGTTCAGAAACCTTGAAACAATATTTTTCACGGCTAATAAATCTTGTCAACAAGATAAGGGTGTATGGAGAAGACATCCCTGAAAGTAAGGTGGTGGAGAAAATTCTACGCAATATGCCAATGAAGTTTGATCATGTGGTGACTATAATAATTGAGTCCCACGACACAGACACCATGACAGTTGCAGAATTGCAAGGCAGCATTGAAAGCCATATGAGCAGAATCTTGGAGAAAACTAAAAAAGTAAATGAAGAAGCTTTGAAGAGCCAGGTGAATTTTTTCTAGCAGCAGACAATTTTGCAGGCAATGGAGATATTTGGTACCTAGATATAGGCTGCAGCAACCACATGTGTGGGAAAAAGGAGTTATTTTCCTCACTAAATGAAACTGTAAAATCTACCGTGAAATTCAGAAATAATACAAATATTCCAATTTTGGGGAAAGGCAGGATTGCTATCAGACTGAAGGATGGTTCTCAAAATTTCATTTCTGATGTTTTATATGCTCATGGTCTTCATCATAACCTGTTGAGCATGGGACAATTATCAGAAAGAGGCTATAACATGCAAATTTGTTATGGCCATTATACTTTGATTGACAAAAATGGGAGATTCATTGCTAAGGTAAAAATGACTCCTAATCGCCAACTCCCTTTAAAAGTTGGGCATAGAGAATTATCTTTCTTGAGCTCGTTTATACCAAATAATGATTGGTTATAGCACATGCGCTTTGGACATTATCAATTTTCTAGATTGAATTATTTATCTAGAAAAGAGTATGTATCTAGTTTGCCTGTTATAAATATTCCTAATAGTGTATGTGAGACTTGTGAAATTGAAAAGAAGCACAGAGGATCTTTTCCAACTGGAAAGTCTTAGAGAGCAAAAAAGCCCTTGGAACTTGTCCATTCAGATTTATGCATGGTTGAGATACTATCACATGGTGGTAGCAGGTATTTCATTACTTTTATTGATCACTTTAGCAGAAAAACCTGGGTTTATTTTTTGAAACAGAAATTCGAAGCATGTGATTCCTTTAAGCCATTTAAGGCATTTGTAGAAAAACAAAGTGGTTACAGAATTAAAGCACTAAGGATAGACAGAGGTCAAGAGTACCTTGCCCTGTGCAGATTTTTTTGACGAATATGGAATTCAGCATCAACTAACAAGATACACTCCTCAACAAAATGGAGTAGCAGAAAGGAAAAATAGGACGATCATGGATATGGTGAGATGCATGTGAAGGCTAAAGAATTGCCCAGAGAATTTTGGGCAGAAGTTGTCAATACTGCTGTGTATATTTTGAACAGATGTCCAACAAAAAGTGTTTATAATAAAACACTAGAAGAAGCTTGGAGTGGAAGGAGGCCCTCAATTCGACATCTCAGAATTTTTGGGTGTATATCATATGCCCATGTACCTGATCAACTTAGAAAGAAGCTTGATGACAGAAGAAAAGTGCATCTTCATTGGTTATAGCACCGACTCAAAAGCGTACAAGCTCTACAGTCCAGCGACAAAGAAAGTAATTATTAGCTGAGATGTGACCTTTGGTGAAGGAAAAATATGGGATTGGTCTTCCAAAGCTCAAAAGGAGCCTACAGTAATTCCAGAAAATTATGAAGAGGAGAATGGACATGTAGATCCAACACCTGATGAGGGAGAAACATCAAGCAGACCACAAAGGCAACAGAGACTATTAGCCAGATTTGAGGACTATATTGTGCGTAATGACAATAACCCATCCGATGAGGAAATTATCAATTTTTCTTTATTTGTAGATTGTGAGCCAGTGACTTTTGAAGAAGCTGAAAATAATCAGTGTTGGAGAAAAGCAATGGATGAAGAAATTCATGCCATTGAGAAGAATCGCACGTGGGAATTGACAGACTTACCAACAGATAAAAGGCCAATTGGTATGAAATAGGCATACAAAACTAAGTACAAACCTAGTGGAGAAATTGATCACTTCGAAGCAAGGTTAGTGGCAAAAGGATACAAGCAGAAGCCAGGTATTAACTATTTTTAGGTATTTGCTCCTGTAGCAAGATTAGATGCAATACATATGCTTATCTCTCTATCAGCTCAAAAGAATTGGAAAATTAATCAAATGGATGTTAAGTCTGCATCTTTGAATGGTACTTTAGAAGAATAAGTGTATGTTGAACAACCTGCAAGATATAAAATTGAAGGCAAAGAAGATAAAGTCTACAAGCTAAAGAAAGCATTGTATGGGTTGAAACAAGCACCCAGAGCATGGTACAAGAAGATAGATTCTTACTTTGTGCAGAATGGTTTTCGTAGATGCCCATTTGAGCATATTCTATATATCAAATCTGTTGAACTTGATAATACTCTTATTGTGTGCCTTTATGTTGATGATTTAATCTTTACGGGCAACAATGCAAAGATGATTGCAGAATTTAGGGAGGCCATGATTAAATGCTTTGAAATGTCAGATTTGGGCCCGATGTCTTATTTTCTTGGCATTGAGGTCATTCAGCAAGCTAATGGAATTTTCATTTCTCAAAAGAAGTATGCTATAGACATTTTGAAGAAATTCAAAATGGAAAATTCAAAGCCAATCTCAACACCTGTTAAAGAAAAGTTGAAGTTGAAAAGAGATAGTGATGAAAGAAGAATTGATTCAACATACTATAAGAGCTTGATTGGAAGTCTCAAATATCTAACAACTACTAGACCAAATATTGTCTTTAGAGTAGGATTGCTCAGCAGATCATGAAAGAGCCACATGCATGTCATTTATAGGGAGCAAAAAGAATCCTTAGATATATCAAATGTACTCTGACTGAGGGGATTTTTTATGATAAAAATTCTAATGTAAAGTTAGTTGGATACACAGACAGTGACTAGGCACGAGACATTGAGACAAGAAAGAGCACATTAGGGTACATTTCATCTAGGCACTGGAGCAGTCGCATGGTCCTCAAAGAAACAACCAATGATGGCACTCTTAACAGCCGAGGTAGAATACATAGATGTAATAAGTTGTGCTACACAAGCAATATGGATGAGAAGGATGCTTGAAGCAATGCATCAAAAGCAAAATAATCCTACAATGATTTTTTGTGATAATAAGTCTGCAATTGCACTTTCCAAAAACCCAGTTTTTCATAGGCGGTCCAAGCACATAGACATTCGTTTTCATAAAATCCGAGAATTGGTAGTAGAAAAATAAGTTGTGATCAAATATTGTCCAAATAAAGAACAAGTTGCAGATATTTTTACAAAACCATTAAAAGCATAACTATTTTACAAGTTGAATAAAATGCATGGAATGATTAATGTGCATACTTGATTTAAGGGAGGCAATGTCAGAAGAAAATCAAGTGTGCACTGCGAGTTTTTATTGGATCAAGCTTTACCTTAAGAGAAAGTTATACAATCTCATAGGCTCATGAGAAAGGCAACATTGTTTATGGGATAATAACAAGTTGAAGGAGATAAGACATTAATTGTTACCGCTATTCCTTACAAGTTGTTCCTATTATTTTATTGTACAATATGCCTTGTAGATAGAACACTTGTAACAGTACTAGAAAGCTATGATTTCCAAGCAAGAATTGGGTTAGAAACCCTTGTAGATAGAACTCTTGTAACCATTATTGATGGTCGCACGGTCCACATGCATGACTTGATAAAAGAAATGGGTAACGAAATTGTTTGTCAACAATTTATTAAAGAACCTGGAAGGTGAAGTAGATTATGCGATCGAGAAGAAGTCTATTATGTTTTGAAAAACAATACAGTGAGTAAAAAACATCATGTTTTTAATTATCATGTACCTAATCTTGAATCATACGATTGTTACATTAATAAATATTTGTTCAATTTACACTTACTTTATATTGTGTTTTTCAGGGAACTGATGCAATCGAAGGCATAATATTAGATCTGTCCGAAATTAGACATTTACACTTGAGCATTGATACCTTTAAAAAGATGTCTAATCGTAGATTTCTAAAATCTTGTAAGGTGGAGATCATCTAGCCTTGAATTATTGTCTAAGCAATTAAGTTACATTCAATGTGATGGTTATCCCTTGGAGTCTCTGCCATCCACATTTTGTCTAGAGAAACTAGTTGAACTTTGCATGCGAGACAGTCAAGTCAAAAAGCTTTGGGATGGAGTGGAGGTGTATAAATATTAGAATGTATACTTCAATTTTTAGTCGAAGTTTTATGGTTTTCTTTCTCATGTAATGTATTCCTTTCTATTTGTGATAGGATTTTGTGAATCTTCAATCGGTGAATCTTGCATCATGCGAAAGTTTGTATGATGTTACCCATCTATCTTATCTTCACAAAGGCTTGTTACTTTGAATCTCAATAAATGCATTCAACTGAAGAAACTTCATGGCGAGAATCCTCTAAAGTCTCCCAAAGCGATTTATCTCAGTTGGTGCTTTAGTTTGACAGAATTTTCATTGTCATCAGAAGAAATCACGAAATTAGAACTAAAAACTACTCGCATAGAGATATTGGACTCATCAATGGGTCATATGAGTAAGTTCAAGAATGAAAAGTCTTCCAATAAATGAGTTATGTTGCTTAAGGTCTCTAGAGAAGCTATGGCTTTCTAATTGTGAGCAAGAAATTCACAAACTGAAGCTGCATATACTGTTTGAAGCCTTGCAGCTTTTATTTGAATTTGAGTTTGGTGATTGCTTGATCGAGAAAGGGGGAATCCACCCAATATATGGCTCAAAATATAACAATTTCCTTAAACCAAAGGCATTGAAGTTGGACCTAGGCATGAAGAGACCTCGAGATACTTGTGATAAGGAAGAACTACTTACTTTAAGAAAGAAATTGAAGGAATCTTCTCTTCAACTTGCCAACATTGATGAGTTACTACTCTCACCATCTGAAATGAATTTGGAATTTGTGAAGGATAGCACTCTACAAAAATAAATTACTATAAATGCTTTATTGGTAACGGCTCTCTCTCTCTCTACGTTTTAACCATTAATCAAGCGAGTTTTCTAGACATTAATGTGTGTGTTTGAGAAATCCGTTGGGAGAAAGGAGTTACGACTTCCGATATGATTTTACGAATTTCAATATACTTTTACGGATTTCAAAATGGTTTTTATCTTGATTTTCGTGCCCGTTGGAAAACGGGATTCCCAAAAATGCACAATGTTGTGTTAAGCAACTGCGTTTAGGATATGGATGCATGTGTAAGAAAAGGATTAGCTATAAGCAATCTATAGTAGTATATTATAAGATGATGATTATACTAGTCTCTGTTTAGCAAAATGGGAAAAGTTCATTTCAATTTTCTATTAATAAGGTTGTTGTCCAAATTTTTAATTTTTCTTCAAACACATACATGGTTGGAAGAGCTTCCCAAGACAAAATTTGGCTGGATTAAAGTAGCAAACAAGTAGAGTTGGTTGCTTACCGAAGGACTGGTAATGATAATTTAAGACTTGGTTGGACATTTAATATCAAACAAGAACCTTTCACTATTTTGCAATTTCTTCCTACTCAAGCTGATAAAACAGGTTGGGCCTGCTTAGTGGCGGGTTAAGGCTAGCTTTCCGTTCAATCCAGAAGCCCGCTTTTTTTTATCTTCCGTGGACTGGACTCGAGGGTGGAAGCATGGACTAACTAGACTGCAACTAATATAATATCCCTGACTCCGGTAGCTCCTCCTACGAGTTTCTCATCGAAAGGCGCCTGTTATAATACGCTTCTTTGCTGTTCATTTTCAGATTCAGATTCTAATTAAGCACGAATCAAAAAAGCAGAACAACAAATCAAAGCAAGCAAGGCTGAGAAAAGAGAGAAGAGTACGAACCTGTGGAGAAGAGGAGGAAAGAAGGATTTCATGTTTGCTTGTGTATAAACAGAGGGAACTTCATCTGGTGGAATAAGGGCAATCAGAGGACACCCTGCTCTGATGGAAGCGTCTCCTTCGAGCATATTCGACTCCAGGAAGCATACCAGTCAGCCGTAGATGACGAGCGATAATTTATCAGGAAAAGCATATCCGTTCAATGGGAAGAAGATGAAGACGAAGGAATGACAATACTAAATAGGAGGCATGAGACAAAATTGGGCGATGCTTTGATGATTCAGATCTGGTGCAGAGAGAGAAGAAATCGGAAATGCACGTTCAAGACTAAACAGGGCAAATTCACTGAAGAAAGGACAAAATAATGGGCCAAAACAAATTGCCAAAAAAGGATAATTGTTTTAATTATCCAAAAATTGGGCCAAAACGAAATGTCAAGAATTGAACTAAAACTAGGTCGCAAAGAACTTTTTTTTAATTATTTGTATTGGTGAGTTAGCGGGTTAACCCACCTAGACGGGCTCAGACTACAATATTTACAGCCCGTTGGGGGGCGGGTTGTTTCAACCCGCACCTTCCCAACCCACAACCCGTGCGGTCCCAACACTACTTACTACCCACTTTTGTAATTTGTACAACTCTTTGCAACTTTAAAAGTCCTTGTTAGATATACATTAATCTCTAAATCAGGTAATCATTTCCATTCTCTCATTTCTTTTTGTTGCACGCAGAAGCTTTCTTTCGTTTCTTTATTGATGTAATGGGATTAAAATTTGATCAAGCTTGCAAGAACTGTAACTTGCTCAAGTGAGTAATCTTGAAAAGAGAACCGTGTGTTGTTGCAGAGACAGAATTATTCAGACATAAGTTGATGATAGTGTCTTACTAATCTATCTTCTGTATGTTTAATTTGTTCTGAGACTGTGGAACTTATGTGGGTCATACCTTGAGAGTTCCTTGCACTTGTAAAAGATGAGACTTTGATTACACGAAGCATACTCGTTTTCATTTATTGATATCTTTAAAGATTCGATTCTAATTCTGAGTAGTGAATTGTGGTTCCTAGATACATAGTGATTTTGAGCATGGTCAGTACAAATCCGTATACCATTTTTTTTTCCTGGCTAGTTACATATATAACAAATATCATATCAACCAGCAATCTCGTTAGTTTCCAGAGTCAACACCATTTTAGGAAGATTTTTTTTTTCCATATTAGAGTTGGAGTTAAAACTTAAAAAGGGTATCTCACTTGTATTATTGAAACATCGTATTATTTATATTGTTAACGAAAATAATTAAAATTGAAAAAATAACTGGTTTTATATTTTCACTCCCTCCACGCCTAAATATGTCATTGTTATTACTTACATTATTTTAAATTTGTCTGAAAAGTTAATTCTTTTTTATTTTAAATTGTAATTAATGTTATGTATTTTCAGCCTCTCTTTTCATTGGTCTTTCTTTCTCTTACTCATTCTTTTCATCACTCATTCTCTCCATAAATAAAAGAATACTTAGTTAAAAAGTGCCATGCTCTCCTGTTGGTAAATACAAATCTCAATGAATCATGAGTTAAGAGCCATGCATGCTTTTAGATCGTAAACGAGCAAAGCCCATTTCCTAAAATTTTATCCAAAAAAACAGTTTCATTTCTCCACATTAGAAAAAGCATCGTCTCTTTCACATTGACTTCAACTAATTTTAATCAATTTTAAATTTCCATTTCTTTCTGAGCCTTAATTAATTCACGAAAATAACATATATGTTTCGGTCATAATATTCAGACCGCAATTAATTAATTCGCAAAAATAACTTAAATGGTAAATAAAAAAAAGAGTGGAAAGGGATATTCTGATAAGGAAATGTGGAAAAGGAATGGAACGCGGTTTCTCTTTTGATGAAGAAAAATTACGTCTTTGAGAAATCCGTTAGGAGAAAGGAGTTGCGGATTCTGAGATGATTTTACAGATTTTAAGATGATTTACAGATTTTGAGATTTTTTTATAGATTTTAAGATGTTTTTATCTTGATTTGTATGCACCGTTAGCAAGAAGTATTTTCTAAACGTGCATTTTCTCTCCATATCGACCTTCCCTTGTCAGAATATCTCTTTCCACTTTTTTTTTAAATTTAATGTTTAAGTTATTTTCGTGAATTAATTAAATTGGGGTCTGAATATTATGACCGAAAGAGATATGTCATTCCTCTTAGGTAGAAGGAATGGAACGCGGTTTCTCTTACACGGAGAAAAAGTCTCCTCGCAGGCCAGACATTCCTTTCACATTGACTTAATCAACGTTAAAGTTTTATTTCTTTCGGATCCCTTTAAATACTTTTAATCAAGTTTTTTTAGTTATATATATATATATATATATGATGTTTTATCTCAATTTATTATTTTAAATTTTAAGAAATCCCAAGATGTTACCATGAATAAGTACGGACAGATATGGTAGCAGACAGAAATATGAGATTTTGAATTTTAATGCTTTTCAAATTAAAATGCCTTTCATATTTAAAAAAAAAAAGATAAAGGCACCCTCATCAAAAAGTACTACCTTAAAAAATGGCTTCTCCAGGTTAATGTTGAAAATTTGGGTAATTAAATTTCCTCGATTAAACTTCTTTGTAATTCAAGAAAGAAAAAACAAGAAGAATACATTGATTTGGGGCGGTGATTGATGAATGATAATGGTGAGAGAGAATAGAGACACGAGACAAAGCCTAAAGGACCAAAAACACAAGGAAGAGAAATGGAGAGTGACGGAGTAAACGTTGACTTTGATCAACGTGATTAACAAGCCCATGTTGATGTTTGGGAAACAATTTTTCCCAACAGAGTACGTAAGTTAAGATAAAAAATCTCAAAATCCGTAAAATATGTCAAAATCTGTAAAAAAATTTCAAAATCCGTAAAATATGTCAAAATCTATAAAATCACCTGAGGAATCCGTAACTCATTTCTTCCAACTGAATGTCACGAGGATCAGGGCATGATTCAAGCCACACGTTTCCTTCATTTCCCACATAAAAGTAAATGGTCTGCTAGCAGTTGGGGGTTGTGTACCCTTTAAACACGACATCTGTGACCGTTAAAAATGCTTTTGAAAAAGTTATATTCAATTTAGTTTGACAGTAATCTATCAAACTGTCGCTATATAAAAACAGTTCAATTTAGAAAATGGGGAACCATGTTAGAATTTAAAAAGCCTTTTTTTCATTTTTATTTTACATACTTTTTTATTAGAGAGAATCACAGGAAAATAGCTTTTGAATATCCTAAATCACATATAGTGCCATTAATAAAGTAAAGAATATATTGATATTAGTTTGTAATTTGGAATATCATAATTTAAAGAAAAAGACTGCTCACCCTTAAGTATTCCCTTAAAAATAGGTAAAATTAAACTCTGTTATAACTAAATTCCTGCACTTTGATTTAGTACAATTATGTCTCTATAATTTTGATTCAGTTGTAATTCAACACATGGACTATGATTCAATTTAGCTCATTCCCTACTGTTTTAACCATTTTATAATTTGATCTATAACCTTTTATTATACATATATATGATTTATTTCTTAAAATATATGGACTAAATTATAAAATTGTTAAATTATAAATGTAGCTCAAGACTTATAGTACCTCTTTAACCCTTGCTCTTAAATCTGGGTGCCTACCTCTAGAATATGAGATAGAGAGAGAGAGTGTGTGTGTGTGTTTGTGTTTTTTTTTTTTTGGCAAATTGAAACAAGCTACGATGGCCTGTTCTTCAAGCAGTCAAGCTCAGGCCATCGCTAACAATTAGAATTATGGCCCCACCATCGGTTGCTGAAGTAGTTGAGCAATTATTATCCCTCCAAGCCAGAGGATGGTGCCGTAAAATAGCATAGCAATCACACTATGTTTTCAATGTACGTAGGCCATACATTTTGTTGGACTACAGTTTCCTACAATCTTTCACATACAAAGCAAAAGACTTGACTTGATATTTAATTTCCCCTTAAAACAATAATAGACTCTCCTAATTAGATAAATGATATGAAGATTAATTAATTAATGGAGTTATCTAAGTTAATTATTCATAAAAAAAATGTACTGTTTCATAAAATACCCATTTGATCATTTCTTGTATTCATTAAAAACATCCTTTTACATGCGGTACTAATTTATAGGTAGAAAATCAAAAATTTAAAAGATAAACTAAAACTATCAACAAAAACTATCATTTACCACCATGCTGGGTTATGCTGGTGAACAAGTTTTCAGGCCGGTCCCATCATGAGTTTGGGCCGACTTGTCAAGGTTGGATTTTATTGATTTTTCTTCAAATGTTTTTGTAATAATTATCATGAGAGAGATTTTACGTAAGTCGAGGTAAATATGTGAGATGGGTTTTGTCTCAACTTACATAAACATGATTGAAAATCACATCTCAAACATGCACATAGTCTACTTGTATTTAAATGCTCAATTGCCATGAATAAAAGAAAGGTGGTGGGGTCGAAATGGGAATCACATGTATTCCAATGTGAAAAGAGTAAAGTTTCAAGTATTGTTTATTTGACTCGAAAGACTTTTAAAGAGTGAATCCAAGTCTATTCACCTCCATACATCATTATCGTTATTGCCATTTATTAGCAAACGAGAGAGAGAGAGAGTGTGTGTGAGTGAGATAGAGAGAGAGAGAGAGAGAGCCATGGGTGTTGCAGCTTCATCTTGTTCGTCTTCTTGCAAAAAGTATGACGTCTTTCTGAGTTTCAGAGGAGTGGACACTCGTAGATCATTTACCAGCCATCTTCATACTGCATTGTGCCTTAGAGGTATTGACACCTTCATTGATAATGAGATCCCAAAAGGCGATGACATCTTCGACTCACTCATCCAAGCAATTCATGATTCATCTTTGTCTGTGGTTGTCTTCTCTGAAAGGCATGCCTTCTCCAAATGGTGTTTGAATGAGCTTGTTGAGATCCTTCACTGTAAACAACACCAGAAACAGCATGTTGTGCCTATATTCTACCAAGTGAACCCATCAGATGTACGCAACCAAAAAGGAGCTTGTGGGAAAGCATTTGAAGAGCATTTGAAGAAAAACCCAGAGAAGGTTGAAGAGTGGAGGCAAGCCCTTTTTGAAACTGCAAGTTTAGCTGGATATGACTCAGTGACCTTTAGGTACGTCAAAATCTGTGACTTAGTTTCATTAGCAATTGACTTGGGTTTCATACTTTGTTTTATAACTTTGATTTCATTGATATTCCTAATCATAATTTTAATAAAAACATTTTTAACAATTTTTGAATGAGTTTCATGCTTTTATTTATTTTTTCGATACATACTCATGAGCATAACTATTCCCTTTCATTTTCGCGAATTAAGACAAGTGTTATAATATTAGCTTATCTGTCAACTAATTAACTCTCAATGACTAATACTTTTGAATGTTTATTATGATACTCGTGTGTATATATAGCTTAATTTCCTTCAGATTTTTGGGGTTGATATTGATTTTTGAGCTAGAATATTCAACCTTTCTTTCTTTGATTGAATTAATTGTTGTTACGAATAACTCAAATAGTTGAGTAAATTATGTGCTCATTTCTTATGTTTGACTGAAACTTGCACATCTTTCAAAGGGGCCTTTTATTGTAATTTTCAAATTTATACAAACTTAACTTCCCTCCAGCAGAGAGTACATACATGGAATCTCTATCATACATAAACATTCAATTTATTTGTATATTTGAATAGGATTCATTGTAACTTTGTATAGTTTGTGTTTTATTAATGTAGAAATGGTTGAACTTTTAATGGAATCCTTCTTAATAATTTTGAAAATGGAGGAAAACATCCACCCAATTTTGATTATGAAAAAGAAAAACTCTTAAAGATTTATGATTTTATTAGATATTAACGTTATCATGTCACAAAAAATGTCATCAATTGGTTGTCACTTTAGTGATAAATTATTTATTATTCGTTTCTATTCGATATACAAATAATTTCTTCTTTCATTCTTTTTATCATATCAGGGATGAAGCAGAACTCATCCAAAATATTGTCAATGACATTAATGAGAAACTAAACCACAGGCCTTCAAGTGCATTGCAAAATATTGTTGGAATTGAGGAGAATTGTGATGATATTGAAATGTTATTAGAAGGATCCTCAAGGGTTGGAATTTGGGGTATGGGCGGGATAGGCAAAACAACCATGGCTAAGGTTGTATTTGCCAAATTCCGTTCTCAATTTGATGGTTGCTGTTTTCTAGAAAATGTAAGAGAAGAGTTAGAGAAGCATGGCATAAAATATGTTTGTGATAAACTTTCCAATGAACTATCAAGGGATATATCTCTTAAAAGCATCAGTCGTAGAAAAGTTTTGATTGTGCTTGATGATATCAGCAACACGAGGCAGTTAGATTATTTGGGAAGTGAAGCTCCTCGTTTGGGGCCGGGTAGTAAAGTCATCATAACAAGTAGAGACAAGCATGTACTTGATGGACGGGTTGAAAAAATACACAAGGCCAAGGCATTAGGTCACATAAACTCAATGAAACTTTTCAACCTCAAAGCCTTCCACATGGATGGTTATAAAAGTGGATATAAAGAGGTGGTTGAAAGAGCCGTTGCTTATGCCCAAGGCATTCCATTAGCCTTAACCATTTTGGGTTCCTTTTTGCATTCCAAAACTGTAGATGAGTGGGAAAGTGCATTGAGAAAATTAGAAAAGATGGCCAATCAATATCTTCAAGCGGTGTTAAAATTGAGTTATGATGCACTTGATGATGAGGAGAAAGAGATGTTTTTAGATATTGCTTTTTTTCTAAAAGGTGGATCTAGAGGATACGTAATGGCAATGCTTGAGAGCTGTGGCTTTCATGCAAGCATTGGTTTGAGAAACCTTTTGGACAAAGCGCTAATAAGTATTGATCAAGTTGTTGATCATGTATCGATGCATGATTTAATACAATCAATGGCTTTCGAGATTGTTCGTCAAGAGTGTGTGGAAAATCCTGGAGGACGTAGTCGGCTGCAGAATCCTGATGAGATCTATGATGTGCTAAAATATAATTGGGTAAGAAAATTAGTTACATTTCTAGCTACTCATTTGACAACTATTGGAAAAAAAGTTAATATAAATTTATTTATCTACTTTATTTTTTTTTTGTGTTGTTCAGGGAATTGATGCAATTCGAGGCATAAATTTAGATTTATCTCAAATAGGAAAATTACAATTGGGTGCTGATGTCTTTAATAAAATGACTAAATTAAGGTTTTTGAAATTCCACTCACCTTGGAATAAAAAATCATGTATTGTGGATCTTCCTTCTGGGCTTGAGTCACTTTCTAATGGGACAATTTTCCTTTAGCATCTTTGCCATTGTCATTTTATGCTGAGAATCTAGTTGAGCTTCACATGCCTCACAGCCACCTGAAAAAGCTCTGGGATGGAGTGCAGGTATAATATACAATTAAGTTTGATTTCCCCCCTTACAATTCAATTGAAATTTGAGACTCTTATTTCCCATGTAATACTTCTCTTTATAATTGTTGCAGAACTTGGTGAATTTAAGGGAGATAGACTTTGAAGGATTCAAACAATTGATGGAGTTACCAGATTTATCAATGGCTCAAAAGCTTGAACATGTTGATCTTAGTATGTGTTATAGTTTATGTCATCTTCATCCATCCATTTTATCTCTTCCAAGATTGAGTTCAGTGGAACTTTGCTTTTGCATGGGACTAAAGAGTTTGAAAAGTGAGCGTCAGTCAAAATCTATCTCATACCTAGGAGTTAATGGTTGCTCGGGTCTCAAGGAATTTTCATTCTCTTCAAACAAAATAACATATTTGAGTTTAGACGAAGTAGGTGTTGAGATATTGGACTTTTCAATTGGGCCCATGGAAGAACTTCGTTCCCTCAATCTAAATGGCTCAAAACTGAAGAATCTTCCAATTAATGAGATGTGTTGCAACATGAGATCTCTTCAGCATCTTAGTCTTGGTTATTATGGAGGCATAATTGACAAATCAGAGCTTCATAACTTATTTGATTCTTTGCTATCCCTAGAATACATTTCTTTGGAAGGGACAACCAATTTGATAGAACTTCCAAACAATATGAAGCATCTCTCAAAGCTACAATCTCTTGACGTAAGCCATTGCAAGGACCTTCAATCTTTACCAGAGCTCCCTCCATCCATTCGAAATTTAAATGCCAGCAACTGCACCTCCTTAAAGGCATTACAACTCACTTCTCATATTGAATCTTCATTATTGGGTGATGAAATAATGTTGGGTTCAACTCTCTGTTCCTCAGTCAGTTATCTCAGAAATCTTCGAAAGCTTACTCTTAGCTGGTGTAAACAATTGTGTGAACTCCCTGAATCCATCGGTTCCTTATCTTCGTTACATTCATTGGATTTGCAAGGAAGTAATGTAGAGAGTTTGCCTCCTGGCATTAAGCATCTTTCAAACCTAGAACAGCTTCGCTTGAGCAATTGTAGAAGACTTCGTTCTTTGCCAGAATTGCCGCCATTCCTTGAAGCTGTTCACGCTGATGGTTGCATATCACTGGAGATTGTACATTGTTCAATAACTTCTGCACCAAAACTGAGCTTCTTGTATCTGAATGATTGCTTGAAATTGGAGAACCGTTATCTATCATGTGTTATAGAATGGGCATATTTCTCATTGAAGCGATTAGCATACACACATCAGCGCGCTGGTGTTTGTTACCCTGGAAGAGAAGTTCCAGAGTGGTTTATATCTAATCGGGGAATAAAGGCTTCCAAATATATAACTATTGAGCTTCCTTCAACCCCAAACAACCTTATCGGCTTCATTTTCTGCTCAGTTGTTTCTATTGATCTCCCTTACCGTGACTTGCAATGCCAACTTCATTATGATGGTAAAAAGCACAAATGCTCACGATTTGAAAGTGTGATGACAAAATTTGATTCACATAATGTTTATCTTTGGTCTGATTATGCTACATTCATAAACGTCCATAAAAAAATGGATGATCAAAACATCAATTATGGACCAAAGTGGTCATTTGAATTCTCTGTTGTTACACGGGATGAGGAGATTGTTGATGGTGTGCTTGAAGCTTGTGGAGTCTGCCCAATATATTCCTCGGAATATCACAACTTCATTCAAAAAATGGAATTCATGTCAAACATGGATACCCAGAAAGAGACCTACCATGATGTTGATGAGGACTCATTTCATGGGATAATAAGATATGCTGGCTTGTCGTTAAAGCAAGGAAAATGCGACAGCTTCGAAGGAAGTGTCATTCCAAAGTGGTTTCCATACAGAAGCTCAATGATAAGTGAGGATGAAGGTTTGCAAGTGAGTGTCAAGCATTCTCCAGACTTTGGCAACTTAAAGGGTTTCATATTCTGCTTTGTGATACCTCATTTCTCTTCAAAACAAAGGGATCAATGCCACTCATCGTGTGGTTGCTATTTATATGATAGGAATGGTGATCGCTTTGAATTCAAAGGTCCAAAGGGATGGCACAATTCAATGGTAAAATTAAATTCAAATAACGTCTTTCTATGGTATGATCCCCTCTACTGTGAATTCATGCTACAGAAACTCCGAAGAAGGGGGAAAGGTAGTACTAAGGAGCTTATTTTTAGATTTGAGTTTGGTGAGGGCTTGATGGAAGACTGTGAATTCAATACTCACATTGGTGGTTGCTTGATCAAAGAATGTGGAGTTCGTCCAATATATGTGCCAGAGTACACAAACTTCCTTCAACAAAACAAATTGAAGGTAAGTACTAAAAGAAAGAGGGATCGGAGTATTGGTGAAGAGGACCAACACCAACTCCCTTTAACAAAGGAATTGAAGGAGCTTGTTACGGCCCAAGGAGAAAACAGAGCCACAACAAGGGAGAATGGCAACGTAAGGGAGATACGTCGCAGCAAGCGTGAGCGTCATGCCACCTGGAAATTGAGGGATTAGGGGAATGGGGAATTAGTTATGCTTCTTCCCTCTCTCTATATATATCCTCTTTGGTTCCTTTCGCTTCCCTTTCTCTTCTGACATTTCTGTTATTCCTTACTGGTTATTTGCATATCTGGACTGATAAGGCATATTTTCAATGCAGTGAATAAAACCTGCAACTTCAGTCAATCTGTTGTTATCATTGCTATCATTCGAAATACTTTTTTTGTCATATCGCTTTGTCTGTTCCAACAACGAGTTTAGACTGATTCTAATTTCTGTCATAAGTTAATAACTACCGACTTCTTCCCTTTGTCATGCCTCCTTCTCCCCCCTCTGTTTATAGGAAGCTGTGCGCTGAAATGAAAGATGGAAAGAAATGAGTGACTATTGTGCACATAATTAATAAAAATAATTTAAAAAATTCAACACTCACTTATTATCAACAAATAACTTAACTAATTTTTTAATATTCTTAACTTAATTATTACTTATTTTTTAATCTCTTCAAATTTATTGTTTAGTTCTTATATTAAAAATAAGAAAAGTATGATGTAACTCTCAGATGAATTTAACCCCAAATCTATCTTTCACAATTCCTTTGGTAAATCAGCCCCACGAGTTCATAGTGGATCACAATAAAACGTCACAAATTTCATTCTCCTCCAGACAAAGGTCATGGAACGTGCATATCCTTCGGATGTTAATTGCCCAGATGGTATTTGTCTTCATACATCAATCTTGAAATATTTTAGCTTCACATGCCTGCATAATCCTCCAGTCTCAAGCTCATCAAATTGGAGGACTAAATAACTGTGGCCAACAAAGAGAAACTAAAACAACTCAAATATGGATAAACCCCCTCCTGTTCTTGTAAACATCATTTCAGAAGCGTTCTTGTCAAATGCTCTCTAGCTGTAGCCCATGCTTGAGTTAATGTCTGCAATATCATAATCCTTTTTATGGAAACAACCAACAAGTACAGGTAAAAATGTTACAACCTTATATTTTGTAGTTGATATGTCATTCCGGCAGGACAACGGAGGCTTCTTTTCAGGGAGACAAGGTTGGTTGCAATGTACAACTCTTAAAAAACCAGGACCTTGAAGGTTTTGAGCATTCTCATGTGCAGTGTGAGTCCGCCTGAGACAAGCAAATGTGTAAAGATGGCTCCTTTTAATCTTTGATCTTAATTTACGCGGTCCCATCTAGCCAGATTTCAGCTCAATGCAGTAATCGTTACACATGTCAACTAAGAAAAGCCGAGTGTAGCCTTTGGGGAACGACTTATCCCCAGTTCCTACTTCTAAAGCCTAATGAGATAAACATACGGAAACTGTTAACTACGGCAGATAAGTACGATCATTTGATGCATAAAATGTCTGTATCAGTATAACATGCAAAGTTGAATAATTTGCAATCAAATTATAAATTCAAAAAAGTCAAAAAATAAGAGACGAAAATGGAATGTGAGGTAAAAGCACCTATTCCAATTGGCAATCATAAATCAGTTAACCACCTTGCTTTACAAATATTAACAAGCAAAATGAATAAAAAATTGACCAGCTATAGTCTCTTCCTTATTAACTAATTAATGCGTTCATCGTTCATAGCTTTTGCAGAAAAACAATTATCAATAAAGGCGTATATTCCATTACTCGTGGCCAAAAGCTCCAAATTGAAAATGAGAAATCCCTTTTCTGCGAGCAACCAATAAAGCTTAAAGATACAGGTCAAGAACGTGAAAACAGGAAACAAAACAAAATGTACCAAAGGCCACGCGACATAGGATGGAGACATGAAACACCAAAGAAAATCGGAGTTGCAGATCGAATGAGACAAGGGCTAGAGGGAGAGACACTAAAGGAAGACCGACAGAAGAAAGGGAAACAGAGACAGAGGATAGTGGTCTTTATCTCGCTCCCCCTTCCCTCCAGCCTCCTCAGAAGTCGGAAACAATGTCAGGAATTTTCGGTCTCTCGTTCCTGACGGTGGGAGATTGCTCATGCGGCTGGACTATTCACCAGAGATGAAGAAGATGAGGCGGGGAAGGAAATCATCCTAAGTAGAAGACAGGGATGGAGGTGGGGTTGCAGCTGAAGGCAACGGCACGAAAGAGCATTGGGTGTAGTTGCGGGGAAGGTTGGTGCGAGAATCAGGACGTTCGGCGATGGTCTTAGATCGCTGCGTTTGGTATTCCGTTAGGAATGCCGTTTTGACTCCCAAAATCCATTTTCACGCAAGTCGAGACAAAATTCCTCTCACATAAAGTACCTCGAAATCTGTGTCTGTTTTCTCAACGGGTTTCCAAACGAAGCCCAATCTGATGCGAGGAACGTTGGTGAGATTTTGGTCGTCCAACAATGAAGCTGCAGAAAAGGCAATGAACGCCGGGGGAAAGGATATTTTTGCAAGTGAAATGTTTTCTTCTGGCCCTTGGGAATGGTGATTCCACTCAATTTTTGAAAGGAATGATCATTGTCATAGATCAGGGAATCTTCATCTTTTCTAGAATCCAGATTGCCACATAAAAAGACTAACCAAATGGGCTTAACGTTGGAGTGGAAAGACTATCCCCATTCTTTCGCAATCGAACCAAACGGTCGGTTAATAGTTATTACCCTATTTTTATCTACGAAGTTTTGGGAATTGAAATTCCTTTCTAAATCTCTCAAGTTGCATTGCAGTAAAAAAAAAAAAATCTAATTCCAAGATAATGTATATCTTATTTACTTATGATTGACGAAGTCTTCGATTCTTCTCTGTATGGGAATGATTATAGACGATGGAATTATTCACGTGCTTTCTTTGCAAAAGAAACTTGTTGAACTTTGCTTGCGAAATAGTCAAGTCAAAAGGCTTTGGGATGCAGTCAAGTATATAAATATGAGAATGTAAGTTTCAATTTTTAGTTGAAGTATTATGGTTTTCTTTCTCATGTAATGTTTCCCTTTCTGATCATGATAGAATTTTGTGAACTTGAGAATAATAAACCTTACTGGATGCAAACAATTGATAGAGCTACCTAATTTTTCTATGACACACAATCTTCAATTGGTGAATCTTGCATCATGCAAAAGTTTGTGTAATGTTCACCCATCTATCTTATTTTCACTTTGAATCTCGAAAACTGTATTCAACTGAAGAAACTTCGTGGTGAAAATCCTCTAAAGTCTCTAAGAGATATTTATCTCAGTTGGTGCAGTTTGACCGAATTTTCATTGTCACCAGAAGAAATTGCGAGTTTAGAACTAGAAACTACGAGATATTGGACTCATCAATTGGTCATCTCAGTAAGTTTAAACAGTTCAATCTTAATGGTTCAAGACAGAAGAGTCTTCAAATAAATGAGTTATGCTGTTTAAGGTGTCTAGAGGAGCTACGGCTTTCTAATTGTAAGCAAGAAATTGACAAACTGAAGCTGTATATACTGTTTGAAGCCTTGCGGTTTTTGCAAGACCTACATTTGGATGGATGTCAGAACTTAACTGAACTACCTACCAACATCAAATATCTTTCAGGACTAAGAGTGGTTTCTTTGAAGAATTGTGATAGACTACAATCTCTACCAGAGCTTCCACCATCCATCGAAGAATTAGATGTCCCCAACTGCCCATCATTTACTTCTGAGATGGAATCTTCACTGCGCCAGATGAAGGGATGATGGCTTTAACACCTTGTTCCTCAATTGGGCATCTTATGAAACCCAGAAAGCTTCGCCTTAATGCCTCAAGTCTGATGAACTTTTCGATTGAGCAGATATGTCGTTTGAGATCTCTTAAGGAGCTCATTCTTCTTGATTGTGGACTTGTGATCGATAAGGCAAAGCTTTACAAGTTATTTGATGCCATAAGCTCGTTGGGAGACCTTTATTTGGAAGGATGCAGTAACGTCTATGAACTTCCTGACAACATCGGTTCCTTATCGTTGTTATATTTATTGGGATTGGTAGGAAGCAATGTAGAGTACTTGCCTTCTAGCATCAAGCATCTTCTGAATCTGGACCACGTTTACTTGACCAATTGGAGGAGGCTTTGATCTCTACTAGAACTTGCACCATTCACTAGATACGTGTGGGCCACTAATTGTTCATCACTGGAAGTTCCGTTCCTTTAACAACTTCTAGGCCGCGATGGAAATATATGATGGAGTCCCTCTTTCTTGAAAAATGCTTAAGTTGGAGGAGGATTCACTTTCCTCCATCGAGGAATATGCTCATTTATCGTTGAAGCGAGCGGCATACCTAAATCAAATTGGTGTGTTTTGTTACCCAGGAAGAAAAATTTCAGAGTGGGTTAGATATAACTGGGCAACCAAGGCTTCATATTTCATAACCATTGAACTCTATTCATCTGCGAACGATTTGTTGGGCTTTATTTTCTGCTCTATTCTTCCTCAGTTCATGTCAAAGCCAAACTGTTGGAGTTACCTAAAATGCCAAATACATTTGGAGGGTGGTGAAGAAGTCAATGGCAAGGGTAACAAAGTGAGATGATGATTATACTAGTATTGTCTCTGTCTTCCTTGGATGACTGATAAGCTGTTCTATCGGTGCTTGAAGTATTTACAGAATTATTCTCTTACCATAATAGTTTTGAGCAGAATTATAACTGTTATGACTATTTTGTTACATAGATGAAATGTGAAGGTGACTCTGGAACTTATGTGGGCCATACCTTAGAGTTGCTTGCACTTGTAAAAGATGATACTTTGATCACACGGAAGCATACTCGTTTTATTTATTGATATCTTTAAAGATTCGATTCTAATTGGTCCGTCTGGAAACGCGATAGGATAAGTAACTTATTCGCAATCTAACTTATGGAGAAGTGAAATAAGAAATAAGTCAGATTGTAAAACTGATTTATGTTTGGGAAAGCGGTGGAAGAAGTGACTTATTTGTAAAAGTAATGTATTTGGGAATACGGTGGGATAAATAACTTTTTTAAAAATAAAAATTAAAAATATAAAAATTATTGAAATTGAAAATAAAAAGAAAAATGTAAATTATAACTAAATAAAATTATGAACCTATTGAAATTGAAAGTAAAAAGTCATATTTGTAAATTAAAATTAATTGCATAACGTACACACATGCAACGCTGTCAATGGAAAAGGTGAGAAGGTACTAAATGCAGCTTACGAGGAGAAGTAACTTATCGAGATAAGTGACTTAACCCAAAAAGCTGTACCAAAAAGTGCAAAAATATGTACAATAAAGAAATGGGGTGTTTGGTACTGTACACGCACTTATAGGCCCTCAAAATCGTTTCTAAACATGGCCTGATTTTGAGCATGGTCAGTGGTACCATTCTAAAATTGCTTTGCTATGTATAAAAGTCATATGTATAAAGGGAGCAGCATGGGCAGTTTACCAGCAAAACAAAGTCCGTGGGGGGAACAAATCATTTATACTAATACTTCCTCCGATGTAAATATAGAAAATACAGAACAAGTTTGTATTTACAACAAGCACATGACCTTCGCCAAATAAAACGCGGGAGGGTTGGGGCATGCCATTTTAATTCCAACACAATGCCGGTTTCAAGTCCGAAACTGTGGGCTGTTAAAAAGAGTGGAAAGACATTCTGATAAGGAAAGGAAAGGAAAGGTGGATATGGGGATAAAACCATGAATATCTTTCCACTCTTCTTTTTATTTACTATGGAAGTTATTTCGTGAATTAATTAATTGAGGTCTAAATATTATGACCGAAACAGACACCTTATTCCTCTTACGCAGAAGGAACGGAACGCGGTTTCTCTTAGACCAAGAAAAGGGGCCTGCTTGGAAGCGCGTTGGCTTCCCTTCACAGTGTTTTTATACAAATTGAAATAATCATTTTCACATATGTACCTCATAAATGATAAAATAGTTGGTGCTTTTGGGATGAATGGTTCTCTAAAAAAATACACAAAGAAAAAAAATAAAGAACACTTCAGCTACCAACGGATTCAAACGTCAATGACCTTTAGCTGGAGCTATGATGGCAGTGGGTCCACTGAAGCTCAAGAAATTCTTTTAACCCAAGTGGTGGGGGTGAGGTTTGAACCCCCAACTACTTGATGGTTAATGCTTCTCAATATATATATATATATTACAAAGTTAAATATATATAAATATAAGAGTTCTTCTCTGTATTATTGGTTAGGCCAAAATTTGGATCAATTTCAAAATGGTTTCTTTTAAAATGGGTTGCTATTAGATAATAGAAAAGGACCAAGGCCCTTTTCCGAACAAAGTTTTGATTCTGTAGAGATATTTGTAGTTTTTTTATAAATCGATAGAGTCATTCAAGTTATTTTTTTTAAAATTGGCTAAAAACGGATAACAAATTATCACCGTTCTAAAATTTTTGAAATTAGAAACACCATCATGAGATACCTCATTTTTCAAGCACTCACTTGCCTTTAACCTTCTTTGTAATTCCAAAAGAAAAAAAAAAGACATTGACTTGGGGCGATGATATGAGAGATAATAAAGACACGAGAGACAAAGCCGAAAGGGCAAAAAAGATAAGGAAGACAAACGGAGAGTGACGGAGTGAACCCGTAAACGTCGACCTAGATGAACGTGTTTGACAAGCCAATATAGGCTCCGTTTGATAACCCGTTGAAAAAATGAATACAGATTCTGGGGTAGTTTATGTAAGAGGAATTTTGTCTTGGTAAGCGTACCCGTTGGTAAAACGGGTTTACCAAACGGAGCCATAACTGAATGCCACGAGATCATGACATGATTCCAAGTCACACGCTTCCCTTATTATTTTTGAAAATAATAATTTGTGTTTCTGATATTTTCGTTAACTTGATGGTCCCCGTAAAAAAAAAAAAAGAACTTGTATTCCAGATTTTTTCATCCTTATTTTGATTTTTTTTAATTTCGGGACTAACTTTTCAACATATAATCCAATTGAATTTTAATCAAAATGACATTTTTATAAGAATTTATATAAATATAAATATGTTAGTTGGTTTTTTTACACAGCTTCATTTGCCAATTGTAGGGTGTGTTTGGAAAATCTGTTGAGAAAAATTAGTTTACGAATTTCTTGATAGTTTTTATAGATTTCAAAATGGTTTTACAAATTTTAAGATTGTTTTATTTCAACCGACCTACCCCAAACAAACATGTACATAGTCTGTGAAGAAGTCACTCTGATCACTGTTAACTTAAACAAACCCTAAAATAACGTTGCTTCCAGCTAGCTTCGGAAATGTCGGTGTGATTCCATTTATTTATATGTCAGTGAAGACTATACAAAAGGTCCATCAACGTTAAATTAGTGGATCCATTTGAAAAAACGGTAGAGAAGTGTTTTTACACAATCCGAGGTAAATATATAGGGGAGATTATCTCGTTCTACGGAAAAACACTATTAAAAATAGTTTTAAGTGAGAGTTTAGTGTTTCCAAACAAACACACTATATCATGTAATTGAGCCCCATCAACAAACGTACATAATATCCTATAGTTCAGATTCATAGATGCAGCAGAAGACCGATAATAAATAGCTCTTTAACCATTGCTCTTAAATCTTAGTGCGTACCTCTAGAATCTGAGATATATATAATATATATATATATATATAGAGAGAGAGAGAGAGAGAGTGTGTGTGTGTGTGTGTGTGTGTGTGTGTGTGTGTGTTTGCGTTTGTTCTCTGTGCAAATTGAAACAGGCTACAATAGCTTGTTCTTCTTCTTCAAGCTCGGGCCATCACTAACAATTAGAAGTATGGCCCCACCATCAGTTGCCGAAGGAGCAGAGCAATAGTATTCCCCCAAGCCAGAGGAAGGTGCAGAGAAATAGCATAGCAATCACAGCATCTTTTCAATGTAGGCCATACATTTTGTTGGACCTTAGTTTCCTACAATCTTTCACATACAAAGCAAAAGACTTGACTTCATAATTAATTTCCTCTCAAAACGATAATAGACTCTCCTACTTAGACTAATTAATCAATGGAGTTAGCTAGTTAATTATTCATAAAAAAATATGTACTTGCTTCTATAAAATACCCATTTGATCATTTCTCGTATTCATTAAAAATATCATTTTATATGTGGTACAAATTTATAGGAAGAAAATCATAAATTTAAAAGATAAAACCTATTAAAATCTTACATTTAGAATAATAATAATAACGGTTATAAAAAAAAGAATAATAATAATAATAACTCTTCAACTAGTTCTTATATACAAGACAGAAGGAGGCATATCAATTAAAACTCTCATTTAACACCATGGTGTGTTATGCTAGTGAACAAGTTTTGAAGCCGGACTGATCATAAGTTTGGGCCGATCTGTTAAGGTTGGATGTTATTGATTTTTTTCTTCAAATGTTTTTGTAATAATCATCGGGAGAGTGATTTTACATAAGTAACGGTAAGTATGTGAGATGATTTTGATCTCAATTTGTACAAACTTGATTGAAAATTACTTCCTAAACATGCATATAATTTATTTGTATTTAAGTTTTTCAATTTTCAAGAATAAAAGAAAGGTGGTGGGGTCGGAATGGGAATCAAATGTATTCCAATGTGAAAAGAGTAAAGTTTCATGTATTGTTTATTTGACTCTAAAGACTTTTAAAGAGTGAGTCTAGGTCTATTCACCTCCATTCTTCATCATCGTTATTGCCATCTATCAGCAAGATAGAGAGAAAGAAAGCCATGCGTATTGCAGCTTCATCTTGTTCGTCTTCTTGCAAGAAGTACGACGTCTTTATTAGTTTCAGAGGAGACACTCGTAGATCCTTTACCAGCCATCTTCATGATGCCTTAGACCGCATAGGTTTTAAGACCTTCATTGATTATGAGCTCCCAAAAGGCGATGACATCTCCGACTCACTCATCCAAGCAATTCATAATTCATCTTTATCTGTGGTTGTCTTCTCTCAATGTTATGCCTCCTCCAAATGGTGTTTGAATGAGCTTGTTGAAATCCTTCGCTGTAAAAAACACCAGAAACAACATGTTGCGCCTATATTCTACCAAGTGGACCCATCACATGTACGCCACCAAAAAGGAGCTTATGGGGAAGCATTTCAAGAGCATTTGAAGAAAAACCCAGAGAAGGTGGAAGACTGGAGGCAAGCCCTTTTTGAAACTGCAAGTTTAGCTGGATATCACTCTGAGTCCAAGAACTTTCGGTACGCTGAAATCTGTGACTCAGTTTCATCAGTAATTGACTTGAGTTTCATACTTTGCTTATAAATTTGATTTCATTGATCTTCCTGATCATAATTTTAGAAACCTTTTTATCAATCTTTGAATATGAGTTTCATGCTTTTATTTATTCTTTCGATACATACCCATGAGCATAGCTATTCCCTCATGAGCATAACTATTCCCTTTCCTTTTCGTGAATTCAGACGAGTGTTATAATATTAGCTTATCTGTCAACTAATTAATTGGCAGTGGCCAATACTTTTGAATGTGTATTGCGATAATCTCATATATATATATATATATAGCTTAATTTCTTTCAGATTATTGCGGTTGATATTGATATTTTTTTAGCGAGAATGTTCAACCTTCCTTTTGATTGAATTAATTGTTGTTACAAATAACTCAAGTAGTTGAGTAAATTATGCGCTCATTTCTTACGTTTGACTGAAAGTAGCACATCTTTCTATGGGGCATTTTTCTGTACCTTTCAAATTTATATAAACTAGCACATCTTTTTATGGGGCCTTTTTCTGCAATTTTCAAATTTATAAAAACTTTTTATATATAAATAAATATAAATATATAATATACTACTATATTAAAATAAATATAATAACATATTAATATATTAATTTTTAATGTATAAAACTATAATATATTAATTTTTATATATTTATAAATATAAATATATAATATATTAAAATTTAAATACAATATATTAAAGTTTGACTGAAACTAGCACATCTCTCTATGGGGCATTTTTATGTAATTTTCAAATGGATAAAATAGCATTTTTGCTTCAGAAGTGTACATGTTTGAACACTGTGTAATCGGAAGTTTTTTTGGAATCGGATCCACCCTGAAAGTTTATAAAACGTAACATTTTCAACCTGAACCAACATATCTTTAACGGACGTTTGTTTTCCTTTAAATAAGGTTTATTCATTAGAATGAATGTGTGCATTTTAAACCACATGAAATCCCGTGCTGTCTAAAAAGTATTTTTATTTAAATTTTACTCTTCCATTGGAATGGATGCAACTTCCATCCGGATGGAAGTGTTTTCAATATATTATATATATTAATATATAATATTTTAAAAATTAATATACTAATATAGTGTAATTATATTAATAAAATATAATATAATTATATAAATATAATATTAATATATTATATAAATTTATATTATTATATAACTATATTACAATTTATATGATAATATATTATATATTAATATATTAATTTTTAAAGTATTATATAATATATTTATAATATAATATATTTATTATGGCTTCCATTTGAATGGAAGTTTAAAATTTTTTAATATATTTTTATAAGAGGGTTTATTTTCTAAACGCAACTTTTATGTGCGGTTTAGAAAGTCTAACTTCAAAACATATGCCCATATTCATTTGAATTAAGATCTCATCATCAGCATATTAGAATGCATCCTCGAGAAGAATATACAAATTTGCACTCGCTCATTTGAATGAGGTCCATAATCATTTGAATGAAGGTATCATCTTTAGCATATCCTAATGAATTCTGGAGATGAAGGCACTAGTTAAAAAATGTTTAATATATGAAATCTAATTTTTTTAATATAATACGAGATTTTTTAAAATTTTATTATTTCGTAATTTTTTAAATCTAATTTTTTGTATATTATAAGAGTTATTAAACTTTATTTAATGAAAAAATATATGTAGGCATTCTTTTTATTTTCAAATATAACATGATTTATTAAAATATATCAAAAAATATATTGCAATATTTATTAAAATTTATCTAATGATATAAATACATGATAATTTTGAAAATGGAGGAAAATATCCGCACAATTTTGATTATGAAAAAAATCTAAAGATTAATGATTTTACGAAATACTAACGTTATCATGTCACAAAAAGATGCCATTAATTGGTTGTCACTTTATTGATAAATTATTTATTATTGGTTTCCATTAGATATACGAATACTTTTTTCTTTAATTCTTTTTCTCACATCAGGGATGAAGCAGAACTCATCCAAAACATTGTCAACGACATTAATGGAAAACTAGACCACAGGCCTTCAAGTCCATTGGAAAATATTGTTGGAATTGAGGAGAATTGTGATGATATTGAAATGTTGTTCAATGGATCCTCAACGATTGGAATTTGGGGCATGGGCGGGATAGGCAAAACAACCATGGCTAAGGTTGTGTTTGACAAATTCGATCCTCAATTTGATGGCCGCTGTTTTCTGGAAAATACAAGAGAAGAGCTAGAAAAGCATGGCATGAAATACATTCGTGATAAACTTTTGGAAGAATTATCAAAGAATATATCTCTTAAAAGTATCAGTCGTAGAAAGGTTTTGATTGTGCTTGATGATGTTAGCAGCACGAGGCTGTTAGATTATTTGGAAAGTGAAGCTCCTCCTTTGGGGCCGGGTAGTAAAGTCATCATAACAAGTAGAGACAAGCATGTGCTTGATGGAAGAGTTGAAAGAATACACAAGGCCAAGGCATTGGGTCACAGAAATTCAATGAAGCTTTTCAACCTTAAAGCCTTCCATAGGGATGATTATAAAAGTGAATATGAAGAGGTGGTTGAAAGAGCAGTTGCTTATGCCCAAGGCATTCCACTAGCCTTAACTGTTTTGGGTTCGTTTCTGCATTCCAGAACTGTAGATGAGTGGGAAAGTGCACTAAGAAAATTAGAAAAGATGGTCAATCAAGATATTCAAGCTGTGTTAAAATTGAGTTATGATGCACTTGATGTTGAGGAGAGAGAGATTTTTTTAGACATTGCTTTTTTTCTCAAAGGTGGATCTAGAGGATACGTAATGGCAATGCTAGAGAGCTGTGGCTATCATGCAAGCATTGGTTTGAGAACCCTTTTGGATAAGGCGCTGATAAGTATTGGTGATGTTGTTGATCATGTATGGATGCATGATTTAATTCAATCGATGGCTTTTGATGTTGTTCGTCAAGAGTGTGTGTTTAATCCCGGAGGACGTAGTCGGCTACGGAATCCTGATGAGATCTATGAAGTGCTAAAATATAATAGGGTAAAAAAAATTAGTTACCTTTCTTGCTACTCATTTCACAACTACAAGAAAAAATGTTAATATGAAGTTATTTATGTACTTTATCTTTTATTTTTGTGTTGTTCAGGGAACTGATGCAATTCGAGGCATAAGTTTAGATTTATTTCAAATTCAAGAACTACGATTGAGTCCTGATGTCTTTAAAAAGATGACTAAATTAAGGTTTTTGAAGATCCATTCACCTGGGAATAAAAGATCTTGTATTGTGATTCTTCCTTTAGGGCTTGAGTCACTTTCCGATTCATTAAGGTGTCTTCAATGGGACAATTTTCCTTTAGCATCTTTGCCATTGTCATTTTGTCCTGAGAATCTAGTTGAGCTTCGCATGCCTCACAGCCACCTTAAAAGACTGTGGGATGGAGTGCAGGTATTATATATAAATAAGTTTGATTTTTCTTCTCCTTACAATGCAATTGAAATTTAAGACTCTTGCTTTCCATGTAATACTTCTTTTTGTACCTGTTGCAGAACTTCGTGAATTTAAGAGAGATGGATTTTGGAGGATCTAAACAATTGATTGAGTTATCAGATTTCTCAGCGGCCCAAAAGCTTGAAGTGATTAATCTTGTGCACTGTTCTAGTTTATGCCATCTTCATCCATCCATTTTATCTCTTCCAAGATTGAGTAAGGTGACACTTTCGCATTGCATAAAACTACAGAGTTTGAAAATTGAGCGTCAGTCAAAATCTATCACATCCCTAGGGGTTGATGGTTGCTCTAGTCTCAAGGAATTTTCATTCTCTTCAAACAACAAAGCTTATTTGGGTTTAGAACATGTACGTGTTGAGATATTGGACTTTTTAATTGAGCCCATGGAGGAACTCAAGGGCCTCCGTCTCGATGGCTCAAAGCTGAAGAATCTTCCAATTAATGAGATGTGTTGCAATATGAGATCTCTTCAGCTTCTGCATCTTGGTTATTGTGATGGCATAATTGATGAATCAAAGCTTCATAACTTATTTGGTTCTTTGCTATCCCTAAAAACACTTTTTTTGCATGGGACAACCAAATTGACAGAACTTCCAAACAATATGAAGCATCTCTCAAGGCTACAATATCTTAACGTAAGCAATTGCAAGGATCTTCAATCTTTACCAGAGCTTCCTCCATCCATTCAATATTTACTTGCCAGCAACTGCACATCATTAAAGACATTACAACTCACTTCTCATATTGAATCTATCTACTACTTATCTTCGTTACGTTCATTGTATTTGCAAGGAAGTAATGTAGAGAGCTTGCCTACCAGCATCAAGCATCTTTCAAACCTAGAAGACCTTCACTTGAGCAATTGTAGAAGACTTCGTTCTTTGCCAGAACTGCCGCCATTCCTCCAAGTTATTCATGCTGATGGTTGTATATCACTGGAGATTGTACATTCTTCAATAACTCTTGCACCAAATCTGAGATTCCTAATTCTGAGTGGCTGCTTGAAATTGGAGAACCATTCTCTATCCTCTGTTATAGAATGTGCATATTTCTCATTGAAGCGATCAGTGTACACAAATTCAGCGCACCCAGATCAACCTGCTTCTGTTTGTTACCCTGGAAGAGAAGTTCCAGAGTGGTTTAGATCTAATCAGGGAATAGAGGCTTCCAAATATATAACTATTGATCTTCCTCCAGCCCCAAACAACCTTATCGGCTTCATTTTCTTCTCTGTTATTTCTAATGATCTCCCTTACGGTGACTTGCAATGTAAACTCCATTATGATGGTAAAAACCACAAATGCTCACAATTTGGAAATGTGATGGCAAATCTTGATTCACATAGTGTTTATCTTTGGTGTGATTCTGCTACATTCGCAAACGTCCATAAAAAAATGGATGATCAAAACATCAATTATGGACCAAAGGTGTCATTTGAATTCTCTGCTGTTACAGGGGATAGGAAGATTGTTTATGCTATGATTGAAGCTTGTGGAGTCTGCCCAATATATGCCTCGGAATATCACAACTTCATTCAACAAATGGAATTCAAGTCAAACCTAGGTACCCAGAAAGTGACCTGCCATGATGTTGATGAGAACTCAGTTCGTGGAATGCTAACATATGCCAGATCGTCGTTAGAGCAAGGAAAACGTGGCAGTTTCGAAGGAAGTGTCATTCCAAAGTGGTTTCCGTACAGAAGCTCAATGATCAGTGGGAATGAATTTTTGCTAGTGAGTGTCGAGCTTTCTCCAGACTTTGACAACTTGAAGGGTTTCTTATTCTGCTTTGTGATACCTCATTTCTCTTCAAAACAAAGGGCTCAATGTCATTCGTCGTGTGGCTGCGATTTATATGATATGAATAATTGTTGCTTGCCATTCACCGGTCCAACGGGATGGCACTATTCAATAGAAAATTCAAATTCAAATAATGTCTTTCTATGGTATGATCCCTTCTCCTGGGAACCCGTGCTAAAGAAACTTCGACGGATTGGGGGAAGTAGTACTAGGCGGCTTGTTTTTAAATTTAGGTTTGGTGAGGGCTTGATGGAAGACGGAGGATTTTACATACACATTGGTGGTTGCTTGATAAAAGAATGTGGAGTTCGTCCAATATATGTCTCAGACTCAGAGTACACAAACTTCCTTCAACAAAACAGATTGAAGGGAAGTACTAAAAGAAAGAGGGATCGGAGTATTGATGAAGAGGACCAACACGAACTCCCTTTATTAACAAAGGAATTGAAGGAGCTTGTTACGGCCCAAGGAGAAAACAGAGCCACCACAACAAGCGAGAATGGCGATGATGCAAGGGAGATACGTCGCAGCAAGCGTGAGCGTCGTGCCACCTGGAAATTAAGGGATTAGGGGAATGGGGTGTGGAATTAGTTATGCTTCTTCTCTCTCTCTCTCTCCTCTTGAGATTATTAACCAACCTCAGGACAAGGCCTTGAGTTCTCGTCTTCTTGATATGGGTGCAAAGCCGTGGTTTGAGTTGAGTGAGTGCCTTTTTTATGCACTCTTTGTGATTTTAGCGCTTATAAATTGAATGATCACTTCTAATAATTTTAGTCTTACAAAACAAGTAACCAAAACTAATAATGATGATTCTCTATATTCACATTCCAAGGCTTTCATTATTCTTTTTATATATATATATATATAGGAAGTACTTGGACGTCATGTCTTCATCTTTTCATTTAAAAAAATAGCTGGACCAGAGGTATATTTAAATTTTAAATTAAAATTTCGATTCATTTTAAACCTTAAATTTATTATTTTACATCTGAAATATCTTTATTGATTATCCATATTAATAAATTCTATTAAAAGGTGTTTACATTACACATAAATTAATAAAGATGTTTTAGAAAATCCAATAATAATTTATTATTATTAAATAATTTAACTAATTTTTTAATATCCTCGAATTAATTATTACTAGTTTTTTAATCTCTTGAAATTTGTAGTTTAGCTTTTATATTAAGAATAAAAGAGAAAGTACCATGTAATTCTCAGATGAATCAACAGAATAATTGAACTCAAAATTTATTTTTCACAATTCCTTTAGTAAATCAGTCCCACGAGTACCCATATTGGATCACAATAAAACGTCACAAATTTTATTCTCCTCAAGATAAAGGTCATGTAAGGTGCATACACTGGCGGACCTACTTGGTGTTGAGAGGGTGTAGCGGTACCCCCTGACTTCCAGAAAATTAGGTATATATTAGTATTATATGATTTATTTTGCACCCACTCAATTGCTGATTTTGAACCCACTAAATTTTTGCTCAAATTCCTCTCAAAACATATTAAGAATAAATCTCATTTATCTCATAAAAAAATAGTTTACACCCCTTGAACCAGGGTTTTGAGTCCACCACCGCGTGCATATCCTTCAGATGTTAATATCCTCAAACTGTATGTAATGACCAACCCCGATATCCTTCATATGTATATGTCATCAAGATCCCCTGATTTGTAGTGAGCACATAATTTTGAACATATCTTACAGAAAAACAAGGAATCACTTCGCGAGAATCCTCAATCAGTGGTTGTAAACATCATTTCAGAAGCGTTCTTGTCAAATGCTCTCTGGCTGTAGCCCATGCTCTTGCTTCCCATGTGATACTTCTCTTTGTACCTGTTGCAGAACTTGGTGAACTTAAGGAAGATAGATTTTCGAGGGTTTGAACAATTGATGGAGTTGCCAGATTTCTCAGCGGCTCAAAATCTTGAAGGGGTTGATCTTCAGAACTGTTCTAGTTCATGCCATTTTCATCCATCCATTTTATCTCTTCCAAGATTGAGCTGGGTGAAACTTTCGCTTTGCATAAAACTAAAGAGTCTGAAAATTGAGCGTCAGTCAAAATCTATCGCATCCCTATGGGTTGATGGTTGCTCTAGTCTCAAGGAATTTTCATTCTCCTCAAACAACATAGCTTATTTGGGTTTGGACCATGTACGTGTTGAGATATTGGACTTTTCTCTTGGGCCCATGGAGGAACTCCATAGACTCAATCTCAATGGTTCCACACTGAAGAATTTTCCAGTTAATGAGATGTGTTGCAATATGAGATCTCTTCGGCATCTTCGCCTTCGTTATTCTGGAGGCATAATTGACAAATCAAAGCTTCATAACTTATTTGATTCTTTGTTATCCCTAGAAGACATTTGTTTGGTAGAGACAACCAAATTGACAGAACTTCCAAACAATATGAAGCATCTCTTAAGGCTACAATCTCTTGACGTAAGCCATTGCAAGGACCTTCAATCTTTACCAGAGCTTCCTCCATCCATTCAATATTTAAATGCCAGAAACTGCACATCATTAAAGACATTACAACTCACTTCTCATATTGAATCTTTATTGCTGGGTGATGAAATAATGTTGGGTTCAACTCTCTGTTCCTCATTTAGTCATCTCAGAAATCTTCGAAGGCATACTCCTAGCTGGTGTAAACAATTTTGTGAACTCCCTGAATCCATCAGCTCCTTATCTTCTTTACATTCAATGGATTTGCAAGGAAGAAATATAGAGAGCTTGCCTACCAGAATCAAGCACCTTTCAAACCTAAAACACCTATGCAAGAGCAATTGTAGAAGACTTCATTCTTTGACAGAACTGCCATCATTCCTCAAAGCTGTTCACGCTGATGGTTGCATATCACTGGAGATTGTACATTCTTCAATAACTTCTGCACCAAATATGAGGTTCCTATATCTGAATGGTTGCTTGAAATTGGAAAACCATTATAGAAGGGGCATATAATGTTATAGAAGTGTGATGCCAAATCTTCATTCACATAATGTTTATATCTGGTGTGATTCTGCTACATTCATAAATGTCTATAAAAAAATGGATGATCAAGACATCAATTATGGACTAAAGGTTTCATTTGAATTCTCTGTTGTTACATGGGACTGGAAGATTGTTGATGGTGTGATTGAAGCTTGTGGAGTCTGCCCAATATATGCCTCGGAGAATCACAAGTTCATTCAAGAAATGGAATCCAAGTCAAACATGGGTACCCAGAAAGAGACCTGCCATGATGTTGATATGAACTCATTTCATGGAGTACTAGGATATGCTAGCTTCTTGTTAAATCAAGGAAAATGTGGCAATTTCGAAGGAAGTGTTATTACCCAATGGTTTCCGTATAGAAGCTCAGCGATGATTGAGAATAAAGGTTTGCAAGTGAGTGTCGAGCTTTCTTCAGACTTTGACAACTTAAAGGGTTTCGTATTCTGCTTTGTGATACCTCATTTCTCTTCAAAACAAAGGGATCAATGCCACTCGTCATGTAGCTGCTGTTTATTTGATAGGAATGATAATTGCTTCAAAGTTGAAGGTCCAAAGGGATGGCACTATTCAATGCTAAAATTAAATTCAAATAATGTCTTTCTATGGTATGATCCCCTCTACAGTGAACGCGTGCTACAGAAACTCCGAAGAAGGGGAAAAGGTAATACTGAGGAGCTTGTTTTTCTATTTGATTTTGGTGAGGGCTGGATGGAAGACTGGGGATTAAATATTCACATTGGCAGTTGCTTGATTAAAGAATGTGGAGTTCGTCCAATGTATGTGTCAGAGTACACAAACTTCCTTCAACAAAACAGATTGAAGGTAAGTAGTAGTCAAAGAAAGAGGGATCGGAGTATTGATGAAGAAGACCAACACCATCCACCTTTAACAAAAAATTGAAGGAGCTTGTTACGGGCCAGGGAGGAAACAGAGCCACAACAAGCGAGGCCCATGTAAGGGATTAGGGGAATGGGGTGTGGAATTAGTTATGCTTCTTTTCTTTCTCTGTATCCTCTTGATCCTCTCTGGACCCTTTGTGCTTTCGCTTCTGACATCTCTATTATTCCTTACTGGTTATTTGTGTTTCTGGACTGATAAGGCAGACTAATATCGATGGGTATCATGCAGTGAATGAAACCTGCAACTTCAATCAATCTGTTGTTATCATTGCTATCATTCAAACCATTTCCTTTTTTGTCATATCCCCTTGTCTCTCCCAGCAATGAGGTTGGACTTTCTTATTCTAATTTCTTTCATAATAACTACTGATTTATTCCCTTTGGTATGCCTCTTTTTTTTTTTTTTCTCTGCTTACCGAAAGTTGTGTGCTGAAATGAAGGATGGGAAAGAAATATGATCATTTAGTACACCATTCAGTATTCACACAAAATGATTTAGAGTAAATAATTGCCCAAGCGACCCCGGAAATTAAAATTAAAAATCCTTCTTCAATCTTACTTCTTCAGGCTTGGGATGATTAACCAACCTCAGGACAAGATATTGAGTTCTCGTCTTCTTGACATGGGTGCAAAGCAGTGGTTTGAGTTGAGGGCCTTTTTGATGGGGTCTTTGTGATTTTAGAGCTTATAAATAGAATGATCACCTCTAATAATTTTAATTTCACAAAATGGTAACCAAAAAATAATAATGGTTAGTAGAATATGTAACCTAAGGACAAGGCCGCTAAGTGAATGAATGATTCTCGATATTCACATTCAAAGGCTCTCATTATTCTTTTTTTTAATAGGAGTTACTTGGACGTCCATTTAAGGAACTTTGCATTTCATGCCTTCACCTTTTCTTAAAAAAAAAAGAAAAAGCTAGATTAGAGGTATATTTCAATCTTAAATTAAACACTCTATTTGTTTTACCTGTCAAATTTACTATTTTACATCTAAAATATCTTTATTGATTGTTCATATTAATAAATTCCATTAAAATGTGGTTACGAATGCGCATAATTAATAAAGGTATTTTAGAAAATCCAACACTAATTTATTACTAATAAATAACTTAACTTAACTAATTTTTTTAATATCCTCAAATTAATTATTACTGATTTTTAAATCTCTTAAAATTTGTTGTTCAGCTCTTATATTAAAGATAGGAAAAAGTGTCACGTAACTCTACGATGAATCAACAGAATAATTGAACTCCAAATCTATTTTTCACAATCTCTTTTTTTTTCCCAACTGAAAGTTTTTCCTTTTTACATTTCTTATAATTATAAATAACATATTTATAAATTTGTGGTTTTGGATTTGCTCAATGCTCATCCATGCAACTTGAGTTTGTCCTATGTTAATGGTTTTTGTATTAGTACTGGAAAATCACTTTTATGTAAATGGAGACAAAACCCCTCTTATATACTCATCTCAAATACATATTAATGGTTTTGGTTCTCATGTGAAAAATGAATAATTTTTTTAAAAATATGTTTTATTTATATAATGCATAATATAAGGCCCTCTAAGAAATGCGATGCATTTATTTCTAATGCCAACCTCTTTGTTAACTAAAGTTGCTGCGTCGTGGTGCAATGGTCAGTGTGACTGTAACCACCCCAGGGGTCGAGTGTTCGATCCCTGGGAGCAACACTCGGGGTAGAGGTAACCCACCCTTGGTGCAAAGTACCTTACAGGGGTGCGCCACGTGTATTCCTAGCTCCGGATTAGTCGGTTGCCCCAGATTACCTGATCCAGTTGAAAGAAGGACAGAGACTCAGAAAAAGGCGTCGGATACCGGAGGGTTCCGAGTGTGGGCCAAAAGGCCCACTTGCTTGTTGTTCAAAAAAAAAAAAATAAAGTTGCTCCAGTTCTATCCTCCTAAATGGGGCATGTGAACAGAAAATTAATGACTGATACAGGTACGTGGTAAATTAGATGTGATTTCTTATGGAATATATGATGGCCCCCGGCGGCATATACATGTTATGCTGGATCATTTTAGGGTAAAAGGGCTTTGGATTACAAGCACAGAAACAAAAAAAAAAAGGGAGAATTGGTGTTATGCTTGGTGGCAGGTTATATGTTGTAGTAGGAATGAAATTGGATTTATTTTAGTGTATGTATTTTTTTATCTGAAGCAAACTTAAATGCTGTTGTCTCTACGATAATGGTTAACCTATTTGTGTTAATCTTACTTAGCTGTTAAGTCTGTTTTGTTGGATTCCTATTGGAATTTTAGTTTGCACTTTGTTTTTTCTGGTTTCATATCAATGAAGGCTTCTTTTTCTCTCAGCAAAAAAAAAAAAAAAGCGTTGATCCGAACAAAATACGAATAAAAACATATTAATTTTTTGAATCATAAAAGTTTAAAAAAAAAAAGTACATAATGCTTCGGGTAGATGTGGGCAGAAAAAAAAAGTCCAAGGAACACATTCCTTATAGATTGACATCTAAAGGTAATTGACGGCTCGTTCTATTCGATATTGGAATTACCTAAGAGGAAGAGAGATTTCACCCTACTCTTCACTTGTTAGTGAGTTCCACCCTCTACCTAAAATTTGTGTATAAAAAAAATTCAGCCCAGTAATACGAAACGCGGATAATTCATCTCTCAAACTTAACTCTCGTCTTTGGCAAACACCTAAAATTATTCTCATATTCTCACAAATGAATGCCCACACGTAGAAAAGCGGTGAAGAGAATCCAGAAAATAAAAGGAAGGAAAGGATTTTTGACGCAGATAAAAGCCGGCCGTCTTATATATATATATATATATTCGACTTCATCGGGCTGGCATAACAATAATTGCCCCAGAATATTGACTGTTTCTGCTTCGCGGGGAATCACACACACACACACACACACACACAATGATGCCATCGCCACCCTTCCTTGTTCATGCACTGAAGAATCTCTCTCTCCATCGTGGAAGAGCATTTGTTCTGATGAACTGGAAAGAGGTTAAGACAGTACAGGGGCAGGGTTGCACGAAGAAGGGGAGAGAGAGAGAGATTCGTCGGTGCATGAAAAAGGAAGGGTGGCGATGGCATCAAGGACTGAAGTGGAGTTCCTTTGTTGCAAATGATAGAACTTTCAACTTGGTATGAAATGAGAATGCACTTTCGCCCCCCAACCATTCTACACCTCACATCTTCTTCCCCACCCATCCACTCAAAACTAGAGAAACTAAATTACACCAAATCAACATTAAGTAACCGAGTTAAAAATGATTGATCACCAAAAACATTAATTTCCCGTAAGAATACATAACTTCCCAATTAATATTTCTCTATTTAGAAATTCATTAAAAAAATACTTTTTCATAAACCGTAATATTATATAAAAAGATTTTATCTCAAATGTACAATTTATAAAAAAAAAAAAAAGCTGAGCCCAACACCGCCAATGTGTGATGGAATATGGACGCCATGACCGTTCTTCTAGAAGCACCATATGCTTTGTCAGGAGAGAAAGCAAGTATATTGTTCAGATTATATTCCCATCAAAATCATATTTTTGAAAATAATAATTTATGTTTCTGATATTTTCGTTAATCTTAATGATCCCCGTCAAATAAAATCAACTTGTATTCCTGCTATTTTCATCTTTATTTAGATTTTTTTCTACATGCTGAGCAATAAGGTTTTAATTCTTAATTTCGGAACTAACTTTTTAACATATAATTTAAATGAATTTTAATCAAAATGACATTTTTATAAGAATTTATATGAATATAAATATATTAGTTGGTTGATTTACACAACTTCATTTGCCAAATGTAGGCCTTGTTTGGGAAAACTTTTCTCAAACGGTACACGCAAGTCAAAATAAAAAACATTTTAACATTTTTAAAAATCATTTTAAAATTTATAAAAGTATCTTGAAATCCGTAAATTCTTCTCGGAAGCGATGAACTCCTTTCTCCCAACGAATTCCCAAAAACACACAGTTTATAAAGAAGTCACTTTGATCACTGTTAACTTAAACAAACCCTAAAATAATGTTGCTTCCAGCCAGCTTCGGAAATGTCGGTGTGATTCCATTTATATGTTGGTGAAGACTACTAAAGCAAAAGTCCGCCAACGCTAAATTAGCATCTATGTATGTGTTGGATACAATATGATGGGCTTGTTTGGGGAGGCTGTTTGCCTCCCCAAAAGCCATTCCTGCGTTTACCACAAAATTCCTCTCATATATTTACGTCGGAATCTGTGATTGTTTTCCCAACGGATTTCAAAAACAAGCCCATGGTATCCTACATAATATCCTACAATACAGACTCATATATGTAGCAGAAGACTGATAATACATACCTCTTTACCCATTTCTCTTAAATCTGAGTACGTGCCTCTAAAATTTGATATATATATATATAGAGAGAGAGAGAGAGAGAGAGATAGGTAGAGAGTGTGTGTGTGTGTGTGTGTGTGTGTGTGTTTTTGCGTGTGCTCTCTGTGCAAATTGAAACAGGCTACGATGGCTTGTTCTTCTTCTTCAAGCTCGGGCCATCACTAACAATTAGAAGTATGGCCCCACCATCAGTTGCCGAAGGAGCAGAGCAATAGAATTCCCCCAAGCCAGAGGAAGGTGCAGAGAAATAGCATAGCAATCACAGCATCTTTACAATGTAGGCCATACATTTTGTTGGACCTTAGTTTCCTACAATCTTCCACATACAAAGCAAAAGACTTGACTTCATAATTAATTTCCCCTCAAAACGATAATAGACTCTCCTACTTAGACTAATTTATTCATAAAAAAATATGTAGCAGTTTCTATAAAATACCCATTTGATCATTTCTTGTATTCATTAAAAATATCATTTTATATGTGGTACTAATTTATAGGAAGAAAATCATAAAGTTAAAAGATAAAGCCTATTAAAATCTTGCATTTAGAATAATAATAATAATAACTCTTCAACCGGTTCTTATATACCATACGGGAGGAGGCATATCAACTAAAACTCTCATTTAACAACATGATGTGTTATGCTGGTGAACAAGTTTTGAAGCTGGTCCGATCATTAGTTTGAGCCGATTCGTCAAGGTTGGATGTTATTGATTTTTTCTTCAAATGTTTTTGTAATAATTGTCGGGAGAGTGATTTTACGTAAATAGCAGTAAGTATATGAGATGTTTTTTGTCTCAACTTTTACAAACGTGATTAAAAATCACTTCTCAAACATGCACAGAATTTATTTGTATTTATGTTTTTTAATTTTCAAGAAAAAAATAAAGGTGGTGGGGTTGGAATGGGAATCAAATGTATTCCAATGTGAAAAGAATAAAGTTTCACGTATTGTTTATTTGACTCTAAAAACTTTTAAAGAGTGAGTCCAAGTCTATTCACCTCCATACTTCATCATCGTTATTGCCATTTATCAGCAAACGAGAGAGAGAGAGAGAGAGAGCCATGCGTATTGCAGCTTCATCTTGTTCGTCTTCTTGCAAGAAGTACGACGTCTTTATAAGTTTTAGAGGAGAGGACACTCGTAGATCCTTTACCAGCCATCTTCATGCTGCCTTATGCCTCAAAGGTATTGAGACCTTCATTGATTATGAGCTCCCAAAAGGCGATGACATCTCCGACTCACTCATCCAAGCAATTCAGGATTCATCTTTGTCTGTGGTCATCTTCTCTGAAAGGTATGCCTCTTCCAAATGGTGTTTGAATGAGCTCGTTGAGATTCTTCACTGTAAACAACACCAGAAACAACATGTTTTGCCTATATTCTACCAAGTGGATCCATCACATGTACGCAACCAAAAAGGAGCTTGTGGGAAAGCATTTGAAGAGCATTTGAAGAAAAACCCAGAGAAGCTGGAAGAGTGGAGGCAAGCCCTTTTTGAAAGTGCAAGTTTAGCTGGATATGACTCTAGGACCTTTAGGTATGTCGAAATCTTTGACTCAATTTCATCAACAATTGACTTGAGTTTCATACTTTGTTTATAATTTTGATTTCATTGATCTTTCTGTTCATAATTTTAATAGAAACCTTTTTTTATCAATTTTTGAATTTGAGTTTCACGCTTTTATTTATTCTTTCGGTACATACTCATGAGCATAACCACTCCCTCTCCTTTTCGTGAATTCAGACAAGTGTTATAATATTAGCTTATCTGTCAACTAATTAACTGGCAGTGATTAATACTTTTGAATGTTTATTGCAATACTCATATATATATATATATATATATATAAAGCATAATTTTCTTCAGATTATAGGGGTTGCTATTGATTTTTTTAGCTAGAATGTTCAACCTTTCTTTTGATTGAATTAATTGTTGTTACAAATAACTCAAGTAATTGAGTAAATTATGTGCTCATTTCTTATGTTTGACTGAAACTAGCACATATTTCCAGTGGCGGAGCTATGTTGTTCCCAGGGTGGGCAACTGCCCCCATTGAAATTTTTAGATTATATGTAAATTACTATTAGATTTTTATTATGCACCTATTGATATTTGAGATTTGAACCGATCCAAATTATCTATACTAGTAAACTTGTTGTCATTCGTTTGAAAATAAAAAAGTTGCACTTATTACTCTAAGGTCCTAGCTCCGCCATTGCATCTTTCTATGGGGCCTTTTTCTGCAATTTTCAAATTTATACAAACTTAGCTTCCCTCAAAAAGAAAGTACATACATGGAATCTCTATCGTACCTAAACATCCAATTTATTTTTGTATTTTAATAGGATTCATTGTAACCTTGTATAATTTGCGCTTTATTAGTGTAGAAATAGTTTGACTTTAATGGAATCCTTCTTAATAATTTTGAAACAGGAGGAAAACATCGGCACAATTTTGATTATGAAAAAGAAAAACTCTAAAGATTTATGATTTTATTAAATACTAATTTTATCATTTCACAAAAAAAAATTGTCATTAATTGGTTGTCACTTTATTGATAAATTATTTATTATTGATTTCCATTCGATATACAAATACTTTCTTCTCTAATTCTTTTTTCTTATATCAGGGATGAAGCAGAACTCATCCAAAATATTGTCAATGACATTAATGAAAAACTAAACAACGGGCCTTCAAGTGCATTGGAAAATATTGTTGGAATTGAGCAGAATTGCGATGATATTGAAATGTTGTTCAATGGATCCTCAAGTATTGGAATTTGGGGTATGGGCGGGATAGGCAAAACAACCATGGCTAAGGTTGTGTTTGCCAAATTCCGTTCTCAATTTGATGGTTGCTGTTTTTTGGAAAATACAAGAGAAGAGTTAGAAAAGCATGGCATGAAGTACATTCGTGATAAACTTTTGGAAGAACTATCAAAGGATATATCTCTTAACAGTATAAGTTGCAGAAAGGTTTTGATTGTGCTTGATGATGTTAGCAACACAAGGTAGTTAGATTATTTGGAAAGTGAAGCTCCTCCTTTGGGGCCCGGTAGTAAAGTCATCATAACAAGTAGAGACAAGCATGTACTTGATGGGAGAGTTGAAAGAATACACAAGGCCAAAGCATTGGGTCAAAACCATTCAATGAAACTTTTCAACCTCAAAGCCTTCCACATGGATGGTTATAAAAGTGAATATAAAGAGGTAGTTGAAAGAGCCGTTGCTTATGCCCAAGGTATTCCATTAGCCTTAACTGTTTTGGGTTCGTTTCTGCATTCCAGAACTGTAGATGAGTGGGAAAGTGCATTGAGAAAGTTAGAGAAGATGGCCAATCAGGATATTCAAGCTGTGTTAAAATTGAGTTATGATGCACTTGATGATGAGGAGAAAGAAATGTTTTTAGATGTTGCCTTTTTTCTTAAAGGTGAATATATAGAATACGTGATGGCAATGCTAGAAAGCTTTGGCTTTCATTCAAGCATTGGTTTGAGAACCCTTTTGGATAAGGCTCTAATAAGTATTGATCATTTCGTACAGATGGATGATTTAATACAATCAATGGCTTTCGAGATTGTTCGTCAAGAGTGTGTGAAAAATCCTAGACAACGTAGTCGGCTACTGAATCCTGATGAGATCTGTGATGTACTACAACTTAATTGGGTAAGAAAAATAGTTACCTTTCTAGCTAATCATTTGGCAACTACAGAAAAAAAATGTTGATATAAAGTTATTTATCTACTTTATTTTTTATTTTTGTGTTGTTCAGGGAACTGATGCAATTCGAGGTATAAGTTTAGATTTATCTCAAAGAGAAGAATTACGATTGGATCCTGATGTGTTTAAAAAGATGACTAAATTAAGGTTTTTGAAATTCGACTCACCTGGAAATAAAAGATCGTGTATTGTGAATCTTCCTTTAGGATTTGAGTCACTTTCCGATTCATTAAGGTATCTTCAGTGGGACAATTTTCCTTTAGCATCTTTGCCGTTGTCATTTTGTGCTGAGAATCTAGTTGAGCTTCGCATGCCTCACAGCCACCTTAAAAAAATTTGGGATGGAGTACAGGTATTATATATAAATAAGTTTGATTTTTCTTCCCCTTACAATTCAATTGAAATTTAGGACTCTTGTTTCCCATGTAATACTTCTCTTTATAATTGTTGCAGAACTTGGTGAATTTAAGGGAGATTGATATTGAAGGGTCTAAACAATTGATGGAGTTGCCAGATTTCTCAGCGGCTAAAAAACTTGAAGGGATTAATCTTTATGAGTGTTCTAGTTTATGCCATCTTCATCCATCCATTTTTTCTCTTCCGAGATTGAGTACTGTGAGCATTTCGCATTGCATAAAACTAATGAGTTTGAAAATTGAGAATCAGTCAAAATCTATCTCAGCCCTAGGGATTGATGGTTGTTCTAGTCTCAAGGAATTTTCATTCTCTTCAAAGAAAATAATTGATTTGGATTTAGAAAAAGTTGGCGTTGAGATATTGGACTTTTCAATTGGGCCCATGGAGGAACTCAGGAGCCTCTTTCTCAATGGCTCAAAATTGAAGAATCTTCCAATTAATGATATGTGTTGCAATATGAGATCTCTTCAGCAACTTCATCTTTGTTATTGTGGAGGCATAATTGACAAATCAAAGCTTCAGAACTTATTTGATTCTTTGCTATCCCTAGAAGAAATTTCTTTGGAAGGGACGGCCAAATTGACAGAACTTCCAAACAATTTGAAGCATCTCTCGAGGCTACAATATCTTAACGTAAGCCATTGCAAGGACCTTCAATGTTTACCAGATCTTCCCCCGTCCATTCAATTTTTAGATGTCAGCAACTGCACATCATTAAAGACATTGCAACTCACTTCTCATATTGAATCTTCATTGTTGGGTGATGAAATAATGTTGGGTTCAACTCTCTATTCCTCAGTCAGTGATCTCCGAAATCTTCGATACCTTATTCTTAGCTGGTGTGAACAATTGTGCGAACTCCCTGAATCCATTGGCTCCTTATCTTCATTACATTCATTAGATTTGCAAGGAATTAATGTAGAAAGCTTGCCCGCCAGCATCAAGCATCTTTCAAACCTAGAACACCTTGGCTTGAGCAATTGTAGAAGACTTCGTTCTTTGCCAGAACTACCGCCATTCGTCGAAGCTGTTCTCGCTGGTGGTTGCATATCACTAGAGATTGTACATTCTTCAATAACTTCTGCACCAAAACTGAGCTTCCTCTGTCTGAATGATTGCTTGAAATTGGAGAACCATTCTCTATCATGTGTTATAGAATGGGCATATTTCTCATTGAAGCGATCAGTGTACTCACATTCGGCGTACACAGATGAACACGCTGCTATTTGTTACCCTGGAAGAGAAGTTCCAGAGTGGTTTATATCCAATCGGGCAATAGAGACATCCAAATATATAACTATTGAGCTTCCTTCAACCCCAAGCAACCTTATCGGCTTTGTTTTCTACTCCGTTCTTTCTAAGGATCTACCTTTCCATGACTTGCAATGCCAACTTCATTTTGATGGTAAAAATCACAAATGCTCATACTTTGGAAGAAGGATGACATATTTTGATTCACATAATGATAATGTTTATCTTTGGTGTGATTCTGCTACATTCATAGACGTTAATAAGAAAATGGATGATGAAAACATCAATTATGCGCCAAAGGTGTCATTTGAATTCTCTGCTATTACATGGGACAATGAGATTGTTGATGCTGTGTTTGAAGCATGTGGAGTCTGCCCAATATATGCCTCTGAATATCACAACTTCATTCAAGAAATGGAATATAAGTCAAACTTGGATACCCAGAAAGAGACCTATCATGATGTTGATGAGAACTCATTTCATGGAATGTTAAGATATGCTAGCTTGTTGTTAAAGGAAGAAAAACGTGGCAGTTTCAAAGGAAGTGTTATTCCAGAGTGGTTTCCATACAGAAGCTCAACGATAAGTGAGGATGAAGGTTTGCAAGTGAGTGTCAAGCATTCCCCAGACTTTGACAACTTGAAGGGTTTCATATTCTACTTTGTGATACTTCATTTCTCTTCAAAACAAAGGGATCAATGCCACTCATCGTGTCGCTTCTATTTATCTGATGGGTTCGAATTCGAAGGACCAAGGGGATGGCACTATTCAATGGTAAAATTAAATTCAAAAAATGTCTTTCTATGGTATGATCCCCTGTACTGTGAATTCGTGCTCCAGAAACTCCGAAAGAGCGGGCGGGAAGGAAGTAATGGGCGACTTCATTTTAGTTTTAAGTTTGGTGAGGGCTTGATGGAAGACTGGCTATTTAATAATATTGACATTGATGGTTGTTTGATAAAAGAATGTGGAGTCCGTCCAATATATATGTCAGAGTACACAAACTTCCTTCAACAAAACAGATTGAAGGTAAGGAGTCAAAGAAAGAGGGATCGGAGTATTGATGAAGAGGACCAACACCAACTCCCTTTAACAAAGGAATCAAAGGAGCTTGTTACGGCCCAAGGAGAAAACAGAGCCACAACCAGCAAGAATGGCGATGCAAGTGAGATACGTCAGCAGCACGCGTGAGCGTCATGCCACCTGGAAATTGAGGGATTAGGGGAATGGGGTGTGGAATTAGTTATGCTTCTTCTCTCTCTCTCTCTCTCTCTATCCTCTATGGACCCTTTCTCTTCTAACATTTCTGTTATTCCTTACTGGGTAGTTGTATTTCTGGACCGATAAGACAGATTAATATCGATGAGTATGATGCAATGAATGAAACCTGCAACTTAAGTCAATCTGTTGTCGTCATTGCTTTGCTATCATTCGAAGCATTTCTTTCGTCATATCCCTTTGTCTCTCCCAGTAATGAGGTTAGACTTTCTTCTTCTAATCTCTTTCATAAAACTACCGATTTCTTCCCTTTGTTATGCCTCTTTTTTCTGCGCTTATAGAAAGTTGTGCGCGGAATGAGGGATGGGACAGAAATATGATCATTTACTATACTATTCAGTGTTCACACTAAATGATTTATAGGAAATAATTGCCCAAACGACACCGGAAATGGAAATGGAAATTAAAATTAAAAAAGATTCCTCAGTCTTGCTTCTTTAGACTTGAGATGTTTAACCAAATAGCCTCGGGACAAGATCTTGAGTTCTCGTCTTCTTGATACGTGTGCAAAGCAGTATGGTTTGAGTTGAGCTTCTTCTTGATGGGCTCTTTGTGATTGTAGAGCTTATAAATAGAATGGTCATCTCTAATAATTTTAATTTTACAAAACAAGCAGCCAAAAATAATAATGGTTAGTAGTACATATAAACCTAAGGACAAGGATGCTAAATGCATGAATGAATCTCAATATTCACATTCATAGGCTCTCATTATTCTTTTTTTTTAATAGGAAATACTTGGACGTCCATTTAACAAACTTTGCATTTCATGTCTTCACCTTTTCATTTTTAAAAAAAAAAGCTAGACAAAAGATATATTTCAATCTTAAATTAAAACCTCTATTCATTTTACCTTCTAAATTTATTATTTTACATCTGAAATATTATTATTGATCATTGTCTCTTAACAAATGTATGTGTCAACAAGATCCCCCAGATTTGTAGTAAGCACATAAATTTTGAACATATCTTACAGAAAAATAACGAATCACTTCCCGAGAATCCTCATCAGTGGTTGTAAACATCAGTTCAGAAGCGTTCTTGTCAGATGCTCTCTGGCTGTAGCCCATGCTTGAGTTCATGAACCTAAAAACAAGAAACAAAAGAAAATATACCGAAGGCCAGCGAGTCGTTCATCTTCGAAACGTGGCAACTTGGGACATTTTGGGTTGAAAATTTTCTTCTTTTGGATAGCTTAGTCGTTGCATTCTGTAAGATTATTAACTAAGCAATCTGAACTTTGTTTTTGAAGTGTGCTGAGTTGTAAAATCTTAATAAATAAATGCTGCAAAATAAGCAATATTTCTCACCGATTTCTTGAGTTATTATTGCAATCAACGGTTGTCAAGACAATTATATTTTTTTTTTCCAACTGAAAGATTTTATTTTTACATTTTTTATAATTATAAATAACATATTTATAAATTTGTGGTTTTAATTTTGCTCAATGCTCATCCATGCGACTTGAGTTTGTCCTATGTTAATGGTTTTTGATTAGTGCTGAAAAATCACTTTTATGTAAATAGAGATAAAACTCCTCTCATATAATTATTTTAAATATATAACTCCTCTCATATATTTATTTTAAATACATATTAATGGTTTTGGTTCTCACATTAAAAATGAATAATTTTTTAAAATATTTTTTATTTATATAATGCATAATATAAGGCCTTCTCCGAAGTGCGATGCATTTATTTCTAATGCCAACCTCTTTGTTAACTAAAGTTGCTCCAGTTCTACCCTCCTAAATGAGGCAAGTGAAACAGCAATTAATGACTGATACAGGTACGTGGTACATTAGACTAATGTGTTATATGGAATTGGGTGCATGATACAGAATGAATTTTCTATCGGTGCTGTAACTTATGCCTTCTTAATGATTCTCTAACCACCAAGCCTCCAAAAGTTTTGTTATTTATAAATACACACACATGGAACTAATCAATAGCAGTATTAGTGTTGATCCGAAACACGATTTTAATTAAAAATCATGATTTTTTATGCATTTCTAGAGAAGCAAATTTAGCAACCGATTCAGTTGTTGGAGCTTCAGTTAAGGGTTGTGTTCTTCTGGTTGGTATTGGCGACCTTCGAATGTTCGGTGATAGCTCTTGAAAAAAAAAAGACTAAATGCTTTTGTATACTATAATGGTTAACCTATTTGTGTTAATCTTACTTAGTTGTTAAGTCTGTTTTGTTGGATTCATATTGGAATTTTAGTTTGCACTTTGTATGTTTTTTCTGGTTTTACGTTAATAAAGGCTTCTTTTCTCTCGGCGGGGGAAAAAGAAAGATAGCATTTGATCCGAACAAAATCCGTACATAATGCTTTGGGTGGGTCGGCAGGAAAAAAGGGAGTGCGAACATGCGAGAGGCGGTCAATGCGGGCTGGATAGGCATGGTTGAAAACTGAAATGACACGTACGTGGAACATGAGCTTGTAAAAATGGAGCCCATAGGAGTTCTTTTTTTTTTTTATTTACGCTTTCGATGTTCGTGGATGGCAGCTTTCCAATGATTACTTCTATTTTCTTAACAAAAAGCTTCATTCTAACTTTACACCCTCATCCCCCTGTACGATAGGCTGATAATTCATGGGTAAATTTAAAAACGTGATAGAGAAATATTTTTAGGGAAATTGAGGTAAATATATTGGGAAAATCATCTTATTTTATAAAAAAATTATTAAACATGTATTTAATTTTTACAAACGTTGTATTTTATGTATGTCTTTCATGTGTCTGGTTTGTTCTAAAAAAGCATTCGAATTGTTTTCAATGCCAAACAGTGAAACATTTCATGGGGATCAACTACGAAGTTGTGTAGATCCTTGTAATCCTTTGTAATTTGTAAAGTCAACATGCTATGCTCCTCTTTAACCAGAAACCATATCTAACGAAATGGATTCAATGAAATATGATAATTGTTGATACTTTAACCAGAAACCATATTTAGTAGACTTTTTATACATATTTTATTGAAAATAAGGTACTTATATTTTTTCCAATATCTTATTCCTTATTTGAATTGAATAGGATCTGAATTATTTGCTGTCTCACTTGCAATTTAATAGACTTTTTGTTCATTGTATTGACGGTAAATTAGGATATAATATCTTTTTTAAATATCATGAAGTGAAATATTTTCGTACATCTTGTGGGGAGTACATTTTAAAAACGGAACTAAATATTTGGGCTTCGTTCCTAATTTCTTGAGAAATTTTTTAATTTAAAAAATGCTCCCCGCGCATCGTGGGGGGGGGGGGAGTATATGTTAGTCACCATAAACCAAAAACATGATTCGGTAGAAGCGTGTGAAGTTTGCCCTGCTTCAGAATATCACAATTTCCTTCAACAGATGGAATTCGGTTGGATTTGGGTAGCCCAAAAAAGAGTAGTTGTGATGATGATTCGGGTTTTGAATTTGAAGGCCCAAGACGATGGCATTATTCAACGACACAGTTGAATTCAGAGAATGTCTTCCAATGGTATGATAGTATAAGATGATGATTATGCTAGTCTCTTTGTAACAAAGTGGAAAAGTTTCATTTCAATTTTCTATTAATAAGATTGTTGTCCAAATTTTTAATTTCTCTTCGAACTCATGCGTGGTTGGATGAGCTTCTCAAGACAAAATTTGGATGGATTAAAGTAGCAAAAACGTAGAGTTAGTTGCTTACCGAAGGACTATTAATGATAATTTAGGACCTGATTGGACATTTAATATCAAAAAGGCATCTTTCAATACTTTCAATTTCTTACTACCCACGTTTCTAATTCGTACAACTCTTCACAACTTTAAAAGTCCTTGTTAGACATTAGTTTCTAAATCAGGTCCTCATTTCCATTCTCCCATTTCTTTTTGTTGCACACAGAAGCTTTCTTTAGTTTCTTTATTGATGTAATGGGATTAAAATTTGATTAAGCTTGCAAGAATTGTAACTTGCTCTGGTGAGTAATCTTGAAAAAAGAACCATTTGCTGTTGCAGAGACAGTTATTTAGACATAAACTGATGATATTGTCTTACTGATCTATCTTCTGTATGTTTAATGTGTTCTGATTTAATACTGAGGATTTGGAATAATATTTATTTCTCTTATATGCCGTAACTTCTAGCCCAATCATGACACCTTCTGTTCGTTATAAATTCCTATTATTAACTATGTCTTCCTTGCATGACTGATAAGCTGTTCTATGGGTGCTTGAAGTATTTACAGAATTATTCTCTTACCATAATAGTTTTGAGCAGAATTATAACTGTTATCACTATTTTGTTACATAGAAGGTGACTCTGGAACTTATGTGGGCCATACCTTAGAGTTGCTTGCACTTGTAAAAGATGAGACTTTGATCACACGGAAGCATACTCGTTTTGATTTATTGATATCTTTAAAGATTCGATTCTAATTGGTCCGTTTGGAAACGTGGTAGGATAAGTAACTTATTCGCAATCTGACTTATAGAAAAGTGAAATTGAAAATAAGTCAGATTGTAAAACTGATTTATGTTTGGGAAAGCGGTGAAAAGGAACTAAATGCAACCTACAAGGAGAAGTAACTTATGGAGACAAATGACTTAACACAAAAAACTGTCCCAAAAAGTGCAAAAATATGTACAATAAAGAAATGGGGTGTTTAGTACGGTACGCTGCACTTATAGGCCCTCAAAGTCGTTTCTAAACAATAAACATGCCCTAGTGATTTTGAGCATGGTCAGTGGTACCATTCTAAAATTGCTGTGCTATCCATAAAAGTCATATGTATAAAGGGAGCAGCATGGGCAGTTTACCAGCAAAACAAAGTCCGTGGGGGGCACAAATCATTTATACTAATACTTCCTCCTATGTAAATATAGAAAATACAAAACAAGTTTGTATTTACATCAAGCAAATGACCTTCGCCAAATAAAACGCGGGAGGCTTGGGGCATGCCAATTTAATTCGAACACAATTCCGGTCTCAATATTATGACCGAAACAGATACGTTATTCCTCTTACGCAGTAGCAAAAGGAATGGAACGCGGTTTCTCTTAGACGAAGAAAAAGGTCCTGTTTCCGAATGTGTAGGCTCTTTAAATATACATTTAACGGTATTTTTATATAAATTAAAATAATCACTTTCATATATTTACCTTTAAGGTACACAAAGAAAAAATAAAGAACACTGCAGCTACCAACAAGTCCAACCGTCGATGACTGCTAGCTGGAGTTATTATGGCAGTGGACCCACCAGAGCTCCAGAAATTCTTTTAACCCAAGTGGTGTGGTGGGGTTTGAAACCCCACTACTTGATGGTTAATGCTTCTCAATATTTATATATATATATTATAAAGTTAAATATACATATAAATAGAAAGAGTTCTTCTCTGTATTATTGATTAGGCCAAAATTTGAAACAATTTTAAAAGGCTTCTTCTAAAATGAGTTGCTATCATAGAATAGAAAAAGGGCAGACGCTGTGTTACAAAACAACGTTTTGGTTGTAGAGAGAGATTTGTAGTTTTTTTTTATGAATGGGTAGAGTCATTCAAATTATTTCTTTTAAAATTGGCTAAAAACGGGTAACAAACTATCACCATTCTGAAATTTTTGAAATTATAATCACCACCATGAGATACCTCATTTTTCAGGTACTCATTTTCCTTTAACCTTAGTTCCAAAATAAAAAAAAAAGACATTGACTTGGGTCGATGATGATGAGAGAGAATAAAGACATGAGAGACAAAGCCGAAAGGGCAGAAAATATAATGCCCCGTTTGGTACGCGGAACTGATTTTGGTGGAATTGGAAGTGGAGGTGGAGGTGGAATTGGAAGTGGAAGTGGAAGTGAAATTAAAAGTATGTTTGGTATGTTGGAAGAAGTGGGGTAATTTTTTGGTGTGAAAAGACTAATATACCCTCACACACAAAAATTCACTTCATCACCTCCACCGTCGTCAACCTTGCCGCCTCCAGCCACCACCACCGTCAGCCTCCGTTGAGCTCAACCATGGAAGTCCAGATGTCGAGCTCCATCGACCTCCTTCGAGCTTCGTTGCAAGCTTCCATCGCAAGTCCAGAGCTCAACCTTCATCGACCTCCGCCAAGCTTCGTCGCAAGCCTCCGTCCCAAGCCCAGAGCTTGACTTCCATCGATCTCAAGCTCCATCGACCTCCGTCGCACTCCGTCGCAAGCCATCGCAAGCCTCGAGCTCCAGCCGTCGAGCTTCGTCGCAAGCCCAGATCTTGAGCTCCATCGACCTCCGTCGAGGTCCATAGACCTCCGTCGCGCTCCGTCGAGCTCCATCGACCTCCATCGCAAGCCCTCCGTCAAGCTCCATCGACCTCCGTCGCGCTCCGCCACAAGACCTCCGTCGTGCTGATCGAAGAGATGGGGAGAGGGAAGGGCAAAATGGTAAAAAGCCCATTTCTATGGAACTGGAACTGGGTTCCTAGGGGGGAAGGTTGGAACCCAGTTCCAGCCTTTTTGGGTTCTATAGAACCCACTTCCATGATACCAAACAGACACATTTTTGGGTTCCAACCCCAATTCCACTTCCCATCCCCCAGTTTCAGGTAACCAAACGGAGCATAAGGGAAACGGAGAGTGACGGAGTGAACACGTTAACGTCGACTTGGATGAACGTGGTTGACAAGCCAATATAACTGAATGCCACGAGGTTCATGACATGATTCCAAGTCACACACTTCCTTTATTATTTTTGAAAATAATAATTCCAAGTCATACATCCTTATTTTGATTTTTTTTTTAATTTCGGAACTAACTTTTCAACATATAATCCAATTGAATTTTAATCAAAATGACATTTTTATAAGAATTTATATAAATATAAATATGTTAGTTGGTTTTTTGTTTACACAACTTCATTTGCCAAAAGTAGTGTGTGTTTGGGAACTCTGTTGAGAAAAAGGAATTTACGGATTCCTAAATGATTTTTATGAATTTCGAAATGGTTTTATAAATTTTGAAATGGTTTTATTTCAATCTATGTGCACCGTTTAGAGAAAGAAGTTCCCAAACAAACACGTAGTCTACGAAAAAGTCACTCTAATCACTATTAACTTAAACGGACCCTAAAATAACGTTGCTTCCAGCTAGCTTCGGAAATGCCGGTGTGATTCCATTTATTTATATGTCAATGTAGACTACACAAAAAGTCCGTCAACGCTAAATTAACATCAGTGGATCCATTTGGGAAAGCAGTAGAAAAGTACTTTTATGTAAGTCGAGGTAAATATATGGAGGAGATTATCTCGTTCTACAGAAAAATACTATTAAACGTAATTTTAAGTGAGAGTTAACTGTTTCTAAACAAACATACTATACCATATAATTGAGCCACGTCAACAACCGTACATGATATCATATAGTTCAGATTCATCGATGCAGCAGAAGACGGATAATACATATCTCTTTAACCATTGCTCTTAAATCTGAGTGCGTACCTCTAGAATCTGAGATATATATATAGAGAGAGAGAGTGTGTGTGTGTGTGTGTGTTTTTGCGTGTGCCCTCTGTGCAAATTGAAACAGGCTACGATGTCTTGTTCTTCTTCTTCAAGCTCGGGCCATCACTAACAATTAGAAGTATGGCCCCACCATCAGTTGCCGAATGAGCAGAGCAATAGTATTTCCCCAAGCCAGAGGAAGGTGCAGAGAAATAGCATAGCAATCACAGCATCTTTTCAATGTCGGCCATACATTTTGTTGGACCTTAGTTTCCTACAATCTTTCACATACAAAGCAAAAGACTTGACTTCATAATTAATTTCCCCTCAAAACGATAATAGACTCTCCTACTTAGACTAATTAATCAATGGAGTTATCTAGATTAATTATTCATAAAAAAATATGTACTTGCTTCTATAAAATACCCATTTGATCATTTCTCGTATTCATTAAAAATATCATTTTATATGCGGTTCAAATTTATAGGAAGAAAATCATAAATTTAAAAGATAAAACCTATTAAAATCTTACATTTAGAATAATAATAATAACTCCTCAACTAGTTCTTATATACCAGACAGAAGGAGGCATATCAACTAAAACTCTCATTTAACACCATGGTGTGTTATGCTGGTGAACAAGTTTTGAAGCCGGACTGATCATGAGTTTGGGCCGATCTGTCAAGGTTGGATGTTATTGATTTTTTCTTCAAATGTTTTTGTAATAATCATCGGGAGAGTGATTTTACATAAGTAACAGTAAGTATGTAAGATGATTTTTATCTCGATTTGTACAAACGTGATTGAAAATTACTTCCTAAACATGCATATAATTTATCTGTATTTAAGTTTTCAATTTTCAAGAATAAAAGAAAGGTGGTGGGGTCGGAATGGGAATCAAATGTATTCCAATGTGAAAAGAGTCAAGTTTCATGTATTGTTTATTTGACTCTAAAGACTTTTTAGTGAGTCTGTCTATTCACCTCCATACTTCATCATCGTTATTGCCATTTATCAGCAAACGAGAGAGAGAGAGAGAGAGAGAGAGAGAGAGAGAGAGAGAGAGAGAGCGAGCCATGCGTGTTATAGCTTCATCTTGTTCGTCTTCTTGCAAGAAGTATGACGTCTTTCTAAGTTTTAGAGGAGATGACACTCGTAGATTCTTTACCAGCCATCTTCATGCTGCCTTAGGCCAAAGAGGTATTGAGACCTTCATTGATTATGAGCTCCCAAAAGGCGATGACATCTCCGACTCACTCATCCAAGCAATTCATGATTCATCTTTGTCTGTGGTTGTCTTCTCTGAAAGGTATGCCTCCTCCAAATGGTGTTTGAATGAGCTTGTTGAGATCCTTCACTGTAGAAAACACCAAAAACAGCATGTTGTGCCCATATTCTACCAAGTGGACCCATCACATGTACGCAACCAAAAAGGAGCTTATGGGGAAGCATTTAAAGAGCATTTGAAGAAAAACCCAGAGAAGGTGGAAGAGTGGAGGCAAGCCCTTTCTGAAACTGCAAGTTTAGCTGGATATGACTCTGAGTCTAAGACCTTTCGGTACGTTGAAATCTGTGACTCAGTTTCATCAGTAACTGACTTGAGTTTCATACTTTGCTTATAAATTTGATTTCATTGATCTTCCTGATCATAACCTTAGAAACCTTTTTATCAATCTTTGAATATGAGTTTCATGCTTTTATTTATTCTTTCGATACATACTCATGAGCATAACTATTCCCTTTCCTTTTCGTGAATTCAGACGAGTGTTATAATATTAGCTTATCTGTCAACTAATTAATTGGCAGTGGCCAATACTTTTGAATGTGTATTGCGATAATCATATATATATATATATATAGCTTAATTTCCTTCATATTATTGCGGTTGATATTGATATTTTTTAACGAGAATGTTCGACCTTCCTTTTGATTGAATTAATTGTTGTTACAAATAACTCAAGTATGTGAGTACATTATGCGCTCATTTCTTTACGTTTGACTGAAAGTAGCACATCTTTCTATGGGGCATTTTTCTGTACTTTTCAAATTTATATAAACTAGCACATCTTCTATGGGGCCTTTTTCTGTAATTTTCAAATTTATAAAAACTTTTGATATATAAATAAATATAAATATATAATATACTGCTATATTAAAATAAATATAATAACATATAAATATATTAATTTTTAATATATAAAATTATAATATATTAATTTTTATATATTTATAAATATAAATATATAATATATTAAAATTTAAATATAATATATTAAAGTTTGACTGAAACTAGCACATCTCTATGGGGCCTTTTTATGTAATTTTCAAATGGATAAAGTAGCATTTTTGCTTCAGAAGTGTACGTGTTAAAACACTGTGTACCGAGTATCGCATCGAAGTTTATAAAACGTAACATTTTCAATTTAAACCAACAGATTTTTAACGAACATTTGTTTTCCTTCAAACAAAGCTTATTCATTAGGATGAATGTGTGCATTTTAAACCTCATGGACTCCCATGCTGTCTAAAAAGTATTTTTATTTAAATTTTACTCTTCCATTGGAATGGATGCAACTTCCATTCGGAAGAAGTGTTTTTAATATAGTATATATTAATATATAATATTTTAAAAACTAATGTATTAATATAATATAATTATATTGAAAATGTATTATATAATTATATAAATATAATATTAATATATTATATAAATTTATATTATTATATAAATATATTACATATTTATATGATAATATATTCTATATTAATATATTAATTTTTAAAGTATTATATAAATATAAAATATAGTATATTTATTATGCCTTTGATTCGAATGGAAGTGTAAAATTTTTTAATATATTTTTATAAGAGAGCTTATTTTCTAAACCGCATCTTTTATGTGCGGTGTAGGAAGTCTACTTTCTAAATCGCACTTTTTATATGCGATTTAGAAAGTTTAAATTTAAAACATATGCCTATATCCATTTGAATTAAGATGTCATCATCAGCGTATTAGAATGTATCCTAGAGAAGAAGATACAAATTTGCACTTACTCATTTTGAATGAGGCCCATATTCATTCGAATGAAGGCCTCATCTTCAATGTATCCTAATGAATTCTTGAGATGAAGGCACTAGTTAAAAAATATTTAATATATGAAATCTAATTTTTAATATATTATGAGATTTTTTAAAAATTTTATAAATATCGTAATTTATTAATCTAATTTTTTGTATATTATAAGAGTTATTAAAATTTATTTAATAAAAAAATATATGTAGGCATTCTTTTTATTTTCAAATATAACATGATTTATTAAAATATATCAAAAAATATATTGCAATATCAATTAAAATGGAGGAAAATATCCGCACAATTTTGATTATGAAAAAGAAACAAAATCTAAAGATCAATGATTTTATTAAATACTAACGTTATCATGTCACAAAAAGATGTCATTAATTGGTTGTCACTTTATTGATAAATTATTTATGATTGGTTTTCATTAGATATACGAATACTTTCTTCTTTAATTCTTTTTCTCACATCAGGGATGAAGCAGAGCTCATCCAAAATATTGTCAATGACATCAAAGAAAAACTAGACCACTGGCCTTCAAGTGCATTGGAAAATGTTGTTGGACTTACGGAGAATTACGATGATATTGAAATGTTGTTAGATGGATACTCAAGGATTGGAATTTGGGGCATGGGCGGGATAGGCAAAACAACCATGGCTAAGGTTGTGTTTGCCAAATTCCGTTCTCAATTTGATGGTTGCTGTTTTCTAGAAAATGCAAGAGAAGAGTTAGAAAAGCAGGGCCCGAAATACATTGGTGACAAACTTTTGGAAGGACTATCAAAGGATATATCTGTTAAAAGTATCAATCGTAGAAAGGTTTTGATTGTGCTTGATGATGTTAGTGACACGAGGCATTTAGATTATCTAGGAAGTGAAGCTCTTCCTCTAGGGTCGGGTAGTAAAGTCATCATAACAAGTAGAGATAAGCATGTACTTGATGGGAGAGTTGAAAGAATACACGAGGCTAAGGCATTGGGTCACAAAAATTCAATGAAACTTTTCAACCTCAAAGCCTTCCACATGGATGGTTATAAAAGTGAATATAAAGAGGTGGTTGAAAGAGCAGTTGCTTATGCCCAAGGCATTCCATTAGCCTTAACCGTTTTGGGTTCGTTTCTGCATTCCAGAACTGTAGATGAGTGGGAAAGTGCATTCAGAAAATTAGAAAAGATGGCCAATCAAGATATTCAAGATGTGTTAAAATTGAGTTACGATGCACTTGATGATGAGGAGAGAGAGATCTTTTTAGACATTGCTTTTTTTCTTAAAGGTGGAAATAGAGGATACGTAATAGCAATGCTAGAGAGTTGTGGCTTTCATGCAAGCATTGGTTTGAGAACCCTTTTGGATAAGGCGCTGATAAGTATTGATGATGTTGTTGATCAAGTATGGATGCATGATTTAATTCAATCAATGGCTTTTGAGATTGTTCGTCGAGAGTGTGTGGAAAATCCTGGAGGACGTAGTCGACTGCGGAATCCTGATGAGATCTATGAAGTGCTAAAATATAATTGGGTAAGAAAATTAGTTACCTTTCTTGCTACTGATTTCACAACTACAAGAAAAAATGTTAATATGAAGTTATTTATCTACTTTATTTTTTATTTTTGTGTTCTTTAGGGAACTGATGCAATTCGAGGCATAAGTTTAGACTTATCTCAAATTGGAGAATTACGATTGAGTCCTGATGTCTTTAAAAAGATGCCTAAATTAAGGTTTTTGAAATTCCACTCACCTAGGAATAAAAGATCGTGTACTATGAACCTTCCTTCAGGACTTGAGTCACTTTCCCATTCATTAAGGTATCTTCAGTGGGACAATTTTCCTTTAGCGAACTTGCCATTGCCATTTTGTGCTGAGAATCTAGTTGACCTTCGCATGCCTCACAGCCACATTAAGAAACTATGGTATGGAGTTCAGGTATTATATATAAATAAGTTTGATTTTTCTTCCCCTAACTATTCAATTGAAATTTAATACTCTAGTTTCCCATGTAATACTTCTCTTTGTAATTGTTGCAGAACTTGGTGAATTTAAGGGAGATAAATTTTGGAGGATCTAAACAATTGCTGGAGTTGCCAGATTTCTCAGCGGCTCAAAATCTACAACGTGTTGATCTTAGCATGTGTTCTAGTTTACGCCATCTTCATCCATCCATTTTATCTCTTCCAAGATTGACTTGGGTGGAACTTGAGAATTGCATAAAACTACGGAGTTTGAAAATTAAGTGCCATTCAAAATCTATCTCATACTTATGTGTTAATGGTTGCTCCAGTCTCAAGGAATTTTCATTCACTTCAGACAAAATAAGTTTTTTGGATTTACACCACGTAGGTGTTGAGATATTGGACTTTTCAAGTGGGCCCATGAAGGAACTCCGGAGGCTCATTCTCAATGGCTCAAAACTTAAGAATCTTCCAATTAGTGATATGTGTTGCAATATGAGATCTCTTAAGCAACTAGATCTTCTTTACTATGGAGGCATAATTGACAAATCAAAGCTTCGTAACTTATTTGATTCTTTGCTATCCCTAGAATACATTTCTTTGGAAGGGACAACCAAAATGACTGAACTCCCTAACAATATGAAGCATCTCTCAAGGCTACAATCTCTTAATATAAGCCATTGCAAGGACCTTCAATCTTTACCAGAGCTTCCTCCATCCATTCAATATTTAAATGCCAGCAACTGCACATCATTAAAGACATTACGACTCACTTCTCATATTGAATCTTCATTGTTGGGTGATGAAATAATGTTGGGTTCAACTCTCGGTTCCTCAGTCAGTTATCTCCAAGATCTTCTACGGCTTACTCTTAGTTGGTGTGAACAATTGTGTGAACTCCCTGAATCCATCGGCTCCTTATCTTCGTTATATTCATTGGATTTGCAAGGAAGTAATGTAGAGAGCTTGCCTACCAGCATTAAGCATCTTTCAAACCTAGAATACCTTGGCTTGAGCAATTGTAGAAGGCTTCGTTCTTTGCCAGAACTGTCGCCATTCCTCCAAACTGTTCACGCTGATGGTTGCATATCACTAGAGCTTGTACATTCTTCAATAACTTCTGCACCAAAATTGAGCTTCCTATGTCTGATTGATTGCTTGAAATTGAAGAACCATTCTCGATCCTGTGTTATAGAATGGGCATATTTCTCATTGAAGCGATCAGCGTACACATATTCAGCGTATGCATATCACCACGCTTCTGTTTGTTACCCTGGAAGAGAAGTTCCAGAGTGGTTTAGATCCAATCGGGGAATAGAAGCTTCCAAATATATAACTATTGAGCTTCCTTCAACCCTAAGCAACCTTATCGGCTTCATTTTCTTCTCCGTTCTTTCTAAGGGTCTCCGTTCCCATGAATTGCAATGCCAACTTCATTATGATGGAAAAAAATACAAATGCTCAGACTTTGGAAGAGGGATGACAAATTTTGATTCACATAACGATAATGTTTATCTTTGGTTTGATTCTGCTAAATTCCTAGGCGTCCATAAAAAAATGGATGATCAGCACATCAATTATGGAACAAAGGTGTCATTTGAATTCTCTGTTATTACATTCAACGGGGGGATTGTTGATGATGAGCTTGAAGCATGTGGAGTCTGCCCAATATATGCCTCGGAATATCACAACTTCATTCAACAAATGGAATCCAAGTCAAACTTGGGTACCCAGAAAGAGACCTGCCATGATATTGATGAGCACTCATTTCATGGAATTCTAAGATATGCCAGCTTGTCGTTAAAGCAAGGAAAACGTGGCAGTTTCGAAGGAAGTCTCATTCCAAAGTGGTTTCCGTACAGAAGCTCAACGACAAGTGAGGATGAAGGTTTGCAAGTCAGCGTCAAGCTTTCTCTAGACTTTGACAACGTGAAGGGTTTTATATTCTGCTTTGTGATACCTCATTTCTCTTCAAAACAGAGGGATCAATGCTACTCGTCGTGTGGCTACTACGATGTGAATGATAAGTGCTTCAATTTCAAAGGTCCAAAGGGATGGCATTATTCAATGGTAAGATTAAATTCAAATAATGTCTTTCTATGGTATGATCCCTTCTACTGTGAACTCTTGCTACAGAATCTCCGAAGGAGGGGAAAAGGTAATACTGCGGAGCTTGTTTTTAGATTTGAGTTTGGTGAGGGCTTGATGCAAGACTGTCAATTTAATATTCAAATTGGTGGTTGCTTGGTGAAAGAATGTGGAGTTCGTCCAATATATGTCTCAGACCCAGAGTACACAAACTTCCTTCAACAAAACAGAATGAAGGTAGGTACTAAAAGAAAGAGGGATCGGAGTATTGATGAAGAGGACCAACATCAGCTTCCTTTAACAAATGAATTGAAGGAGCTTGTTACGGCCCAAGGAGAAAACAGAGCCACCACAAGCAGCGACAATGGCGATGATGCAAGGGAGATACGTAGCAGCACGCGTGAGCGTGGTGCCACCTGGAAATTTTTCTGTGGTTTTGTTTTCCTTTCTCTTCTGACATATCCGTTACTCCTTTCTTGTTATTTGTATTTCTGGACTGATGAGACAGATTCATATCGATGAGTCTGATGCAGTGAATGAAACCTGCAACTTGAGTCAATTTGTTGTTATCATTGCTATCATTCAAAGCATTTTGTTTTGTCATATCCCTTTGTCTCTCCCAGCAATGAGGTTAGACACTCTCTGTATCCTCTTGAGATTATTAACTAACCTCAGGACAAGGCCTTGAGTTCTCTTCTTCTTGACAGGGGTGTAAAGCAGAGGTTTGAGTTGAGTGAGTGCCTTTTTTATGGGCTCTGTGATTTTAGGGCTTATAAATAGAATGATCACCTCTAATAATTTTAGTTTTACAAAACAAGTTACCTAAAATAATATGAAGTACTTGGACGTCCATTTAATAAATTTTGCATTTCATGTCTTCACCTTTTCATTTAAAAAAAAAAGAGCTAGACCAGAGGCATACTTCAATCTTAAATTAGAACCTCATATCATTTTATCTAATAAATTTATTATTTTATACCAAAAATATGTTTGTTGATTATCCATATTAATAAGTTCCATTAAAAGGCAGTTCCATAATTTTGAAAATATCTTACAGAAAAATAAGTTTTTCTTTTGACATTTTTTATAATTATAAATAACATACTTATAAATTTAATGCTCATGTGTCCTATGTTAATGATTTTTGTATTAGTATTGGAAAATCATTTTTATGTAAATGGGAATAAAACTCCTCTTATATACTTATCTTAAATATATATAGGTTTTGGTTCTCACGTTAAAAATGAATAAATTTTTAAAAATAATTTTTTATTTATATAATGCATAATAAGGTGAGATAATGGTTATCATAATTTATAATTTATTTGTTTACGTGAAAAATAACCTTTGTCTTGATCAAAACAGAAAAAATAAAAGAAAATAATTTTAGAAATTTGCTTGTATATATAAATTTATTTTTGTGTGTAGTTTAAAAAATATAAAAGTTAAAATAACTGAAATGTCCGAAGTGAATTCCCCCTCCCATCTTCAATCCATGCTTTTACCTTCCGGCTCATGGCTGCGCGCCAAACATCAGGGCACTGTGCACCCCATGCTTTACCAAAACCGAAATCAAGCAAAAACATGAAGATGAAAATCGAAGTACGCAGCTCTAGAAGGCAGAAAAAAAAATGAAAATGACGGAGACGAAAACGAAAGTGTACCCGTGCTAGCGAGAGTGAAAACAAGATTCTGAAACAGAGATCCAGACCGTGGCAGATTGCTCATGCGGCTGGACTATTCACGAGAGATGAAGAAGATGAGGCGGAGGAGGAAATCATCGTTTCCAAGGATCGGCGGCGACAGCTGAAATAGAAGACAGGGATGGAGGTGGGGTTGCAGCTGAAGGCGACGGCACGACAGAGCATTTGGTGTAGTTGCGAGGAAGGTTGGTGACGAGAATCTGGACGCCCGGCGATGATCTTAGATCTGATATGGTGCGAGGAACGTTAGTGAGATTTTGGTCGTCCAACAATGAAGCTGTGGAAAAGGCAATGAACGCCGGGGGATAGGATATTTTTGGCAGTGGAATGTTTTCTTCTGGCCTGTGGGAATGGTGATTCCATTCAAGGAATGATCCTTCTCATAGATCAAGGAATCTTCATCTTTTATAGAATCCAGATCTTGCCACATAAAAAGACTAACCAAACGGGGCTTACTGTTGAAGTGACAAGATCCCATTCTTTTGCAATCGTACCAAACGGTCAATTAATAGTTATTACTCTACTTTTATCGACGAAGTTTTGGAAATTGAAATTCCTCCCTAAATCTCTCAAGTAGCATTGCAGTAAAGATCTAATTCCAAGATAATCAATGGATATCTTATTTACTTAGGGCCCAATTGATACGATGGAAATGATTTTAATAGAAATGGATAAAGAAATAGATATGGATTTTAAAAGTACTTTTGGTGTGTATTGGAAAAGAATCTTAATTTTTATGTAAAATGATCGAAATGCCCTTATCAATATTTGCTCCCTCCCTTCTCCTCTCTTGCAAACCTCCACCTCCGTACACATCAACTTATGGGGGAGAAACTGACCATGGGCGAAAGGTGGATATGGGGAGAAAACCATGGGCTATCAGAATATCTTCCCACTTCTTTTTATTTACTACGTAAGTTATGACCGACATAGATACGTTATTCCTCTTGCGCAGAAGGAATGGAACGCGGTTTCTCTTGGACAAAGAAAAAGGCCCTGTTTAGGAGTGTGTGTTTGCTCCCTAAAAGGTATTTTTTTTAAATCAAGATAATCTTTTTCACAACCGTTTATGACCGCTAGCTGGAGCTCCGACGGCAACAGACTCACCGGAGCTTTAGAAATTTTTTTCGGAGTGGGGTTCGAATCCCCACTACTTGGTGGTTAATGCTTCTCAAAATATATATATATATATATTACAAAGTTAAATATATATATATAAATAGAAGAGTTCTTCTCCGTATTATTTGGTTAGGCTGCAAGTTGAATCAGTTTCAAAAGGCTTCTTCCGAAATGGTTGCTATCAAATAAACAAGAGCAAATGCCCTGTTTCGAAACAACGTTTTGGTTATAGAGAGAGATTTGTAGTTTTTTATAAATGCATAGAGGCATTCAGATCATTTTTTTTTTTTGGATTTTTTCTGCTATATAACCTAACTTTTATAAGCATTAATTATAATAAAATGAAATCAATTAAAGAAGAGCTAAGCATATCTATTTAAAAATAGGAAAAATTAGTTTTTTTATCCCTCAACTTTGACTCCGTTATAACTGAACTTCTAAACTTTGATTTATTGTAATTCAATCCCTATAATTTTAGTTCAGTTGTAACTAAACTATTAAACTTTGATTACAACATACTGTCTCCTGTAGGAGAAGTTAATGAATGTGCCACCTTACTTGCTAGACAAAAGCTCTTTTGTCTTAAAAATAATGCTTTCTCTTGTTTGTTTACCCTTTTTTAATATTTTAGGAACGAATTAGAACCAATTTAAAACATTGTCAATGACGTTTCGTAAAAAATTAACCTCAGATATCTAACAAGATTGAAAGGTCAATGGAAGAAGTACCAATGATTGGAATTTTGGACATGGGTGGTATAGGCAAGACCACCATGGCTAAGGTTTGATTTGCCAAACTCTCCTTCAAATTTGAGAGTTCTTGCTTCTTGGAAAATGCAAGAGAAGAGGAAGAAAAGCATGGTTTGACATATATACGCAACAATCTTCTGTTATGAGAAGACTACGCTGTGTAAGAAGGTCTTCATAGTGCTTGATGATGTTAGTAGTTGGAAGCAATTAGAGTATTTGATTAGGCAAGACTACCATGGCTATTTAATTTTCGTGAATTAATTAATTGGGGTCTCAATACTACAACCGAAGCAGATATGTTATTCCTCTTACGCAGAAGGAAAAGGAATGGAATGCGATTTCTCTTAGATCAATATTTATTTTTCAGTATTCCCTTCATTTATTAAAAAATAGAATATCCTTAACCTTTTTCATGAACTAGACCTAATGGATATGAATTCACGAAATTGTGGGTTATGAGTTAATTTTTTACCAATTGCATCATTACATATTTTTTATTATTCCCCTCCTTTATTAAAAATAGAGTATCATTAACCTTTTTAAATTTTATTGTAGCTCATGGTATTTTCAAGTCATTTTGAATTTGATAGTAATTTTTCTAATTTCAAAAGCATTAAAGCTAAAACCCTTCTAACATACTTATATTCTTCTATATGTATAATTTTACAAATCACTTAAGTTTTTTCATATGAATTTACTTTACTTTTCATTTATTATGTATTGAGCTTGTTCTCATGTGTTACAATGGATAATAAATAGGAGATAGAGTTTAAAGATAGTTGAATTTTATGATAAAATCAAAGTGGCAATGTTTTCTATGTATGTAATATGTTGGAATAAACTTATAAATACAATGAAAATATATGTGATATTCAAATCTGTGTTAAACGAGATTATATTGGCATCATTTAGCATTTCAATCAGTAGCTTGTTAACTTTTCAAAACTCCGTGGCATTTAAAACCCTGCGGCATGCATGTGAATTAAGAAATGTAATTACGTGTACATTAATGTACTGCAACATTTTCATTTTATTTATAGCTAAGAATGTAATTGAAAATTATCAATAATCATTATACTATTAATGATAAAAATGGCCCATGACAATTAAAGTTTAATTGATGAACTAGATACAATGGCTATGGGTGAATCAACGTAATTTTTGTATGCACAATCTAATCTTATTTAACCTTTGTGTTGGACGTTGACATGTTGGATTTATATTTATGTCAGAAATTCAATGTTTAATGTGCAATCTTAAAATTAATTTATGTAGGCTGACCTTTCTCTCCTTCCCATCCCAAAGAGAATAAATAAGAAGAGAAAAATGAGGGTGGCCGAATTGGTCGGTCGAATTTCAGAAACTTCGAACTAGGGTTGGGAATATAGGTTGGACTCGCGGGCTCAACCCGTCAGCCCGTCAAAAATTGGCTAGCTCGGGTTGATAAAAGCTAGCTTGCCAACCTTGACGGGTTGATTTAGCCCTCCAAGGTGAACCTGTGGGTTAGCGGGCCAGCCCGCCTAACCAGCCCTTTTTTTTATTTTTTTTAAAAATTATTTTTTTATGCTTTTTTTCTTACTTTTTTCAATCCCAATATTTTTTACAAAGGAAAAAAGTAATATTAACTCTATTTTTAGGAAATTAGTGAATACTTATTGATAAGATTGGAAAGAGAAACATAAAAATATGCAATCTTATAGAAAAAATTGGGTAAAAAAATAGAAAAAATTATTTTTATAAAAAAATAAAAAATATTTTTAACGCGGGTTCAGGTTGAGGAACACCAGCCGCCAACTTGTGCGGGTCAGCCCGCGGTGGGCTGGCCGTATTCCCAAATCTACTTCGAACCCAAAATGGCTAAACTCTCCACTTTTTTATTTATTTTTCTTGCAGCCGCTTGTTTCATCCACTGTCTGCTTCAATGATTCGAGATTGCAGAATGTTTATATTTATTATTTTAAATTTTAGGAAAATCCCAATATGTTACCATGAACAAGTACAGACAGATATATGGTAGCCGGTAGAAATATGAGATTTTGAATTTTGATGCTCTTCAAAAATGACTTTCACATATTTTAAAAAAAAGATAAAGGCACCTCATTAAAGTACTACCTCCAAATTTTTTTTAACTCATGTAAAAATTTTCTATTACAGGCTTCTCCATGTTAATGTTGGAAATTTGGGTAATTAAATTTTCTCGATTAAGCTTCTTTGTAATTCAAAAAGAAAAAAAAAGACATTGATTTGGGGAGATGAATGATGGATGATAACGGTGAGAGAGAATAGAAATACAGGAGAGGGATGGGATGGGATGAAAGGAAAAATATCACCTCCTATCATTTGGTTTACAAATTTAAAGAGGGGAGGGAAACTAAAATTTACCTTCCCCTCACCTCTATTACCCTTATTTTGGCTCTCCTTCAAATTAGGGTTTTTTTGTGGGAAGCCAAATTCTTTTAATACCTTTAAAAAATTATTTTAATTAATAAATATATTGAAATAAAATAAAAATAAATGAAACTATACTGTAATCAATTCATATTATTATAAAATTAATTAAAAAGTATAAAAGTGTAATTAAAAATATATAATAAAACTTAATTAAATATTTAAAAAAATATATTTTAAAAAATAAAATATTAATTAAAAGCATATTTTAAAATAAAATATATTATTATTTAAATTAATTAGAAATAGAAATTAAATAATTATAATCAAGAATATATAATGCATATTAATGAAAAATATGAACTACCATATAAGGGTGTAATGGTAAATTAATTATTACCTCCACTCCTGTTTTCTTTTGAACCAAACATAAAATTTATCCCTTCCCCTCCTCTCTAACTTAACCAAACAAGATAATATTAAACATTTTCACACCTAACCATTATCTTCTATCCCTCCCCTCCCTCAACCCAAACATAGCTTACAGGGCAAAAAAAAAAAAAGATAAGGAAGAGAAATGTAGAGTGACGGAGTAAACGCGTAAACGTCGACATGGATGAACGTGATTAACAAGCCAATAGCTGAATGCCACGATCGCGACATGTGATTCAAGTCCACACGCTTCCTTTATTTCCCACATAAAAGTAAATGGTCTGTGAGTGGGTGAGCTTTTTACCCCTTAAACACAAGATACGTTTATTGAGATAAAATTCCTCTCATTTATTTACCTCGAAATCTATATCTATTCTTCCAACGGGCTATCCAAACAAATTCAAGATCTGTAGCCATTAAAAATGGTTTTGAAAAAGTTATATTCAATTTAGTTGGACAGTAATCGATCAAACTGTCGCCATCTATCCCTCTATATAAAAACAGTTCAATTTAGAAAATGGGGGAACCATGTTAGGATTTAAAAAGGTTTTTTTTTTTCATTTTTATTAGAGATAATCACTGGAAAATAGCTCTTGCGTATCCTATATCTCGTATAGTGCCATTAATAAAGTAAAGTAAAGGATATATTAATATTAGTTTGCAATTTAAAATTTTATAATTTAAAGGAAAAGACTGCATCACCCTTAAGTATTCCCTTAAAAATTGGGAAAATTAGCTTTTTGATATCTCAGCTTTGACTTTGGTATAACTAAATCCCTCCACTTTGATTTGGTACAATTCAGTCTCTATAATTGAAAATAATAATTTGATTCCTAACAAACTCTTATTTTTGAAAATAATAATTTGTGTTTATGATATTTTAGTTAATCTTGATGGTTTCCTGATATTTTCATCCTTATTTAGATTTTTTTTTCAACTTGGTGAGCAAAAAGTTTTTAATTCTTAATTTCGGAACTTACTTTTCAACATATAATCCAACTGAATTTTAATCAAAGTGACATTTTTATAAGAATTTATATAAATATAAATATATTAGTTGATTTTTTTTTTACACAACTTCACTTGCCAAATGTAGTCTGTGAAGAAGTCACCGTGATCACTGTTAACTTAAACAAATTGTCATAAGCCACTTATAAGTGCTTATTCACATAAGCCGATGCAAATATGTGAAGGAGATTGTCTCATTTTACGGAAAAGCACTGTTAAACGTGCTTATGAAAATAAGTCCAAGGTTACTAAATAAGTCCAAACCCTAAAAATTAAAATAACGTTGCTTCCAGCTAGCTTCGGAAATGTCGGTGTGATTCCATTTATTTATGTCAGTGAAGACTATTATAGCAAAAGTCCCCACATTAGTTGCTGAAAGAGCAGAGCAATGATTATTCCTCCAAGCCAGAGGAAGGTGCGGTGAAATAGCATAGCAATCACAGCATCTTTTCAATGTACGTAGACCATTCATTTTGGTGGACCCTAGTTTCCTACAATCTTTCACATACAAAGCAAAAGACTTAAAAAGGCTTATTTACTATCATTCCTTAAAATTTAGATTTTAATTCAAAATTTAAATTTTGTTTAAGTATACAATTTTCTTAAAAAGTTATTTGGTTACAAAATTTAGATATATTTTCTTTTTTCTACTTTTTCCTCTTTTCTACTTTTTCCTTTCTTTCTCTCTCCTCTTTCCTATTTTTTTCTTTTTTTCTCTTTCCTCTTTCCTACTTTTTCTTTCTTTGTCTTTCCTCTCTCCGACTTTTCATTCTTTCTCTCTCCTCTTTTCTACCCACTTTTTGCCTCGGAATCCGTAAAAGTTAATAACTTCCCAAACATAAATCACTTTCCAAAACCTAGATTTTACCTTGAAATCTGTAAAAATTATTTTCTAAAATCTATTCTTGAAAATCTAACATCAAAACGGTAAAAATTATTTTTAAAAGAGCTTACAAGCAAATCCTAATTTTCCCTGGAATATACAAAGCCTCCAAATTACTGCATGTGAAGGCCATGATCGTTCTTCTGGCAGCACCACGCGCTTTGTCAGGAAAAAAGCAAGTCTACATATTTCCCTGGAAAATATATCAAAATATGAAGGCTATGACCGTTCTTCTAGCAGCACCACGTGCTTGGTCAGAAAAAAAAAACAAGACTTTTTTTTTGGCCAACAAAAAAAACAAGTCTATTGTTCAGATTTGATTCCCACCAAAATCATATTTTTGAAAATAATAATTTGTGTTTCTGATAATTTTGTTAATCATGATGGCCCCCAGTCAAATAAAATTAAATTGTATTCCTGATATTTTCATCCTTACTTAGATTATTTTCTACATGCTGAGCAAAAAAAATTTTAATTCGTAATTTTGAAACTAACTTTTCAACATATAATCTAACTGAGTTTTAGTCAAAATGACATTTTTATAAAACTTTATATAAATATAAATATATTAATTGGTTTTTTACACAACTTCATTTACCAATGTAAAAGTCATTTTGATCAATGTTACTCTGAAATAACGTTGGGTAATTCCATTTATCTGTCAGTGAAGACTAGCAAAAGTCCGTCAACACTAAATTGACATATTCGGAACATGTAAGTCGAGATAAAACCATCTCAATATTTGTAAAAACCATTGAAAAAACCGTAAAACTATCCATAAGCATTTTGAACGTCTAGAAACAATTACACAATCAATAATTGAGCCACATCAACCATACATAATATCCTCATAGATGCAGCAGAAGACTATAACTATTGCTCTTAAATCTGAGTGCGTACCTCTTGAATTTGAGATATATACATATAGAGAAAGAGAGAGAGAGTCTGTGTGTGTTCTTTGTGCGAATTGAAACAAGCTCCGATGGCTTGTTCATCTTCTTCAAGCTCGAGCCATCACTAACAATTAGAACTATGGCCCCACCATCAGTTGCCGAAGCAGCCGGGCGATTATTGGGTCCATTTGGTAAAACGGTGGAGAAGTACTTTTACACAAATCGAGGTAAATATGTTAATGAGATTATCTCATTTTATAAAAAACACTATTAAACGTGTTTTTAGGGGTTACAAACGTGTTGCCAAACGGTCACGTTATCCCCCCAAATCAGAGGAAGCTGCAGTGAAATAGCATAGCAATCACATCATATTTTCAATGTGCGTAAGCCATATATTCTGTTGACCCTAAGGTTCCTACAATCTTTCACATGCAAACCAAAAGACTTGCCTTCATAATTAATTTCCCTTCAAAACAAATAATAGACTCGTTCATAACAAAAATTGTTGGACCTTGGATAACTGATTTGAAGATTAATTAATAAGTTAGCAAAGTTAATTATTCATAAAAAAAATTCGCACTAGTTTCGATAAAATACCCATTTTATCATTTCCTGTATTCATTAAAAATATCCTTTTATATGAGGTTACTAATTTATAGGAAGAAAATCATAAATCTAAAAGATAAAATCTTGCCTTTTGCATTTACAATCATAATAACTCTTCAACTTGTTTTTATATATTAAACAGAAGGAGGGATATCAACTAAAACAATCATTTAATACCATTAGTGGGTTATGCTGTTGAACAAGTTCTGAGGCCGGTCCGATCATGAGTTTGGACCGGTTTGACAAGGTTGGATTTTATTGATTTTTCTTCAAATGTTTCTGTAATGAAAATAATCATGGTTTACTTTTATTTAAGTTTTCAATTGCAAATAATAAAAGAAAGATGGTGGGGTCGGAATGGGAATGAAATGCATTCCAACAAGAAAAGAGTAAAGTTTCACTTATTGTTTATTTGACTCTAAAGACTTTTATAGAGTGAGTCTAAGTCTATTCATCTCCACACCATACTTCATCATCGTTATTGCCATCTATCAATAAACGAGAGAGAGAGAGAGCCATGCGTTTTGCAGCTTCATCTTGTTCGTCTTCTTGCAAGAAGTACGACATCTTTATAAGTTTCAGAGGAGATGATACTCGTAGATCCTTTACCAGCCATCTTCATCATGCCTTATGCCGGAAAGGTTTTGAGACCTTCATTGATTATGAGCTCCCAAAAGGCGATGACATCTCTAACTCACTCATCCAAGCAATTCATGATTCATCTTTATCTGTGGTTGTCTTCTCCAAATGTTATGCCTCCTCCAAGTGGTGTTTGAATGAGCTTGTTGAGATCCTTCACTGTAAACGACACCAGAAACAGCATGTTGTTCCCATATTCTATCAAGTGGACCCATCACATTTACGCCACCAAAACGGAGCGTATGGGGAAGCATTTGAAGAGCATTTGAAGAAATACCCAGAGAAGGTGCAAGAGTGGAGGCAAGCCCTTTCTGAAACTGCAAGTTTAGCTGGATACGACTCTAAGAACTTTCGGTACGTCGAAATCTGTGACTCAGTTTCATCACCAATTGCCTTGAGTTTCATACTTTGTTTATAATTAACTTTGATTTCATTGATCTTTCTGATCATAATTTTAATAGAAAATTTTTTATCAATTTTTGAATATAAGTTTCATGCTTTTATTTATTCTTTTGATACATAGTCGTGACCATAATTATTCCCTTTCCTTTTTCGCGAATTCAGACAAGTGTTATAATATGAGCTTATCTGTCAACTAATTAACTGGCAGTGCCTAATACTTTTGAATGTGTATTGCGATAATCATTTATATATATATAGCTTAATTTCCTTCAGATTATTGGGATTGATATTGAAATTTTTGTAGCGAGAATGTTCAACCTTCCTTTTGATTGAATTAGTTGTTGTTACGAGTAACTCGAGTAGTTGAGTAAATTATGCGCTCATTCCTTACGTTTGACTGAAAGATTTTGAAAATTAGTAAAATACTAATAAAATATTTTATATAATTAATAAAATATTTTGAAAATTAATATATTAATACAATATAATTATATTAATAAAATATAGTATAATTATATTGAAAATATATTATATAATTATATAAATATAATATTAATATATTAATTTTTAATGTATTATATAAATATGTAATATAATTTGTTATGGCTTCCATTCGAATGGAAGTGAAAAATTATTTAATATATTTTTATAAGAGAGTTTATTTTCTAAACTACGTCTTTTACGTGCGGTTTAGAAAGTCTACTTTTTAAATCGAACTTTTTATATGCTATTTAGAAAGTCTAAATTCAAAATAAAGGCCCATGTTCATTCAAATTAAGATTTCATCATCAATGTATTAGAATGCACTCTGGAGATGAAGATACAAGTTCGCACTTGCTCATTTGAATGAGGACAATGTTCATTCGAATGAAGGCCTCATCCATATCCTAATGAATTCTGGATATGAAGGCACAAGTTAAAAATGTTTAATATATTAAATCTAATTTTTAATATATTATGAGATTTTTTAAAAATTTTATAAATTTTGTAATTTATTAAATCTAATTTTTTGTATATTAAAAGAGTTATTAAAATTTATTTAATGAAAAAAATATATGTAGGCATTCTTTTTATTCTCAAATATATCAAGATTTATTAAAATTTATCAAAAAATATATTGTAATATTTATTAAAATTTATTTAATGATATAAATACATGATAATTTTGAAAATGGAGGAAAATATCCGCACAAATGTGATTATGAAAAAGGAAAAAAATCTAAAGATGAAAGATTTTATTAAATACTAACGTTATCATGTCACCAAAAAAATATCATTAATTGGTTTTCAATTTATTGATAAATTATTTATTATTAGTTTCAATTCGATATACGAATACTTTCTTCTTTAATTCTTTTTCTCACATCAGGGATGAAGCAGAACTTATCCAAAACATTGTCAACGACATTAATGGAAAACTAAACCACCAGCCTTCAAGTCCATTGGAAAATATTGTTGGAATTGAGGAGAATTGTGATGATATTGAAATGTTGTTCAATGGATCCTCAACGATTGGAATTTGGGGTATGGGCGGGATAGGCAAAACAACCATGGCTAAGGTTGTTTTTGACAAATTCGGTTCTCAATTTGATGGTTGCTGTTTTCTGGAAAATACAAGAGAAGAGCTAGAAAAGCATGGCATGAAATACATTCGTGAGAAACTTTTGGAAGAACTATCAAAGTATATATCTCTTCAAAGTATCAGTCGTAGAAAGGTTTTGATTGTGCTTGATGATGTTAGCGGCACGATGCTGTTAGATTATTTGGAAAGTGAAGCTCCTCCTTTGGAAAGTAAAGTCATCATAACAAGTAGAGACAAGCATGTGCTTGATGGAAGAGTTGAAAGAATACACAAGGCCAAGGCATTGGGTCACAGAAATTCAATGAAACTTTTCAACCTCAAAGCCTTCCACATGGATGGTTATAAAAGTGAATATAAAGAGGTGGTTGAAAGAGCAGTTGCTTATGCCCAAGGCATTCCACTAGCCTTAACTGTTTTGGGTTCGTTTCTGCATTCCAAAACTGTAGATGAGTGGGAAAGTGCAATGAGAAAATTAGAAAAGATGGCCAATCAAGATATTCAAGCTGTGTTAAAATTGAGTTATGATGCATTTGATGATGAGGAGAGAGAGATCTTTTTAGACATTGCTTTTTTTCTTAAAGGTGGAACTAAAGGAGACGTAATGGCAATGCTAGAGAGTTGTGGCTTTCATGCAAGCATTGGTTTGAGAACCCTTTTGGATAAGGCGCTGATAAGTATTGATGATGTTGTTGATCATGTATGGATGCATGATTTAATTCAATCGATGGCTTTTGATGTTGTTCGTCGAGAGTGTGTGTTTAATTCCGGGGGACGCAGTCGGCTGCGAAATCCTGATGAGATTTATGAAGTGCTAAAATATAATTGGGTAAGAAAATTAGTTACCGTTCTTGCTACTCATTTCACAACTACAAGAAAAAATGTTAATATGAAGTTATTTATCTACTTTATTTTTTATTTTTGTGTTGTTCAGGGAACTGATGCAATTCGAGGCATAAGTTTAGATTTATCTCAAATTGGCGAATTACGATTGAGTCCTGATGTCTTTAAAAAGATGACTAAATTAAGGTTTTTGAAATTCCACTCACCTTGAAATAAAAGATCGTGTATTGTGAGTCTTCCTTCAGGGCTTGAGTCACTTTCCGATTCATTAAGGTATCTTCAATGGGACAATTTTCCTTTAGCGTCTTTGCCATTGTCATTTTGTCCTGAGAATCTAGTTGAGCTTCGCATGCCTCACAGCCACCTTAAAAAACTCTGGGATGGAGTGCAGGTATTATATATAAATAAGTTTGATTTTTCTTCTCCTTACAATTCAATTGAAATTTAAGACTCTTGCTTTCCATGTAATACTTCTCTTTGTACCTGTTGCAGAACTTCATGAATTTAAGGAAGATATATTTTGGAGGATCTAAACAATTGATTGAGTTACCAGATTTCTCAGCCGCTCAAAATCTAGAACTTGTTGTTCTTAGCAAGTGTTCTAGTTTATGCCATCTTCATCCATCCATTTTATCTCTTCCAATATTGAGTTCCGTGAATCTTAACTTTTGCATGAAACTGAAGAGTTTGAAAATTGAGCGTCAGTCAAAATCTATTACCACCCTATTGGTTGATGGTTGCTTCAGTCTCAAAGAATTTTCATTCTCTTCAGACAAAATAACTTCTTTGATTTTACTTGAAAGTGTTGAGATGTTGGACTTTTTAATTGAGCCCATGAAGAAACTCAAGAGCCTCGTTCTCAATGGCTCAAAGCTGAAGAATCTTCCAATTAATGATATGCGTTGCAATATGAGATCTCTTCATAAACTTCATCTTCGTTACTGTGGAGGCATAATTGACAAATCAAAGCTTCATCACTTATTTGATTCTTTGCTATCCCTAGAAGAATTTTCTTTGGAAGGGACAACCGAATTGACAGAACTTCCAAACAATATGAAGCATCTCTCAAGGCTACAATCTCTTGACGTAAGCCATTGCAAGGACCTTCAATCTTTACCGGAGCTTCCTCCATCCATTCGAAATTTAAATGCCAGCAACTGCACCCCCTTAAAGGCATTACAACTCACTTCTCATATTGAATCTTCATTATTGGGTGATGAAATACTGTTGGGTTCAACTCTCTGTTCCTCAGTCAGTTATCTCAGAAATCTTCGAAAGCTTACTCTTAGCTTATGTAAACAATTGTGTGAACTCCCTGAATCCATCGGTTCCTTATCTTCGTTACATTCATTGGATTTGCAAGGAAGTAATGTAGAGAGTTTGCCTCCTGGCATCAAGCATCTTTCAAACCTAGAACAGCTTTGCTTGAGCAATTGTAGAAGACTTCGTTCTTTGCCAGAATTGCCGCCATTCCTCAAAGCTGTTCACGCTGGTGGTTGCATATCACTGGAGATTGTACATTGTTCAATAACTCTTGCCCCAAATCTGAAATTCCTAATTCTGAGTGGCTGCTTGAAATTGGAGAACCATTCTCTATCCTCTGTTATAGAATGTGCATATTTCTCATTGAAGCGATCAGTGTACACAAATTCAGCGCACCCATATCAACCTGCTTCTGTTTGTTACCCTGGAAGAGAAGTTCCAAAGTGGTTTAGATCTAATCGGGGAATAGAGGCTTCCAAATATATAACTATTGATCTTCCTCCAACCCCAAACAACCTTATCGGCTTCATTTTCTTCTCTGTTATTTCTAATGATGTCCCTTATGGTGACTTGCAATGTCAACTCCATTATGATGGTAAAGAGCACAGATGCTCAGAATTTGGAAGTGTGATGAGAAATCTTGATTCACATAATGTTTATCTTTGGTGTGATTCTGCTACATTCACAAAAGAAAAAATGGATGATCAAAACATCAATTATGGACCAAAGGTGTCATTTGAATTCTCTGTTGTTACAGAGGATGAGGAGATTGTTGATTCTATGATTGAAGCTTGTGGAGTCTGCCCAATATATGCCTCGGAATATCACAACTTCATTCAACAAATGGAATTCAAGTCAAACTTGGGTATCCAGAAAGAGACCTGCCATGATGTTGATGAGAACTCATTTCATGGAATACTAAGATTTGCCAGCTTGTCGTTAAAGCAAGGAAAACACGGCAGTTCCGATGGAAGCGCCATTCCAGAGTGGTTTCCGTACAAAAGCTCAACGATATTTGAGGATGAAGGTTTGCAAGTGAGTGTCAATCATCCTCTAGATTTTGACAACTTGAAGGGTTTCATATTCTGCTTTGTGATACCTCATTTCTCTTCAGAACAAAGGGATCAATGCCATTCGTCGTGTTGCTGCGATTTATATTATAGGAATGGTGATTGCTTTGGATTCAAAGGTCCAAATGGATGGCACTATTCAATGATAAAATTAAATTCAAATAATGTTTTTCTATGGTATGATCCCCTTTACTGTGAATCCGTGCTACAGAAACTCCGAAGGAGGGGAAAAGATAATACTGAGGAGCTTGTTTTTAGTTTTGAGTTTGGTGAGGGCTTGATGGAAGACTGGGAATCTAACTTTGGTGATTGCTTGATCAAAGAATGTGGAGTTCGTCCAATATATGTCTCAGACTCAGAGTACACAAACTTCCTTCAACAAAACAGATTGAAGGGAAGTACTAAAAGAAAGAGGGATCGGAGTATTGATGAAGAGAACCAACACCAACTCCCTTTATTAACAAAGGAATTGAAGGAGCTTGTTACGGCCCAAGGAGAAAACAGAGCCACCACAACAAGCGAGAATGGCGATGATGCAAGGGAGATACGTCGCAGCACGCGTGAGCGTCGTGCCACCTGGAAATTAAGGGATTAGGGGAATGGGGTGTGGAATTAGTTATGCTTCTTCTCTCTCTCTCTCTCTCCTCTTGAGATTATTAACCAACCTCAGGACAAGGCCTTGAGTTCTCGTCTTCTTGATATGGGTGCAAAGCTGTGGTTTGAGTTGAGTGAGTGCCTTTTTTATGCACTCTTTGTGATTTTAGCGCTTATAAATTGAATGATCACGTCTAATAATTTTAGTCTTACAAAACAAGTAACCAAAAATAATGATGATGATTCTCTATATTCACATTTAAAGACTTTCATTATTCTTTTTATATATATATATATAGGAAGTACTTGGACGTCCATTTAACAAACTTTGCATTTCATGTCTTCACCTTTTCATTTTTAAAAAAAAAAGCTAGACAAAAGATATATTTCAATCTTAAATTAAAACCTCTATTCATTTTACCTTCTAAATTTATTATTTTACATCTGAAATATTATTATTGATCATTGTCTCTTAACAAATGTATGTGTCAACAAGATCCCCCAGATTTGTAGTAAGCACATAAATTTTGAACATATCTTACAGAAAAATAACGAATCACTTCCCGAGAATCCTCATCAGTGGTTGTAAACATCAGTTCAGAAGCGTTCTTGTCAGATGCTCTCTGGCTGTAGCCCATGCTTGAGTTCATGAACCTAAAAACAAGAAACAAAAGAAAATATACCGAAGGCCAGCGAGTCGTTCATCTTCGA